>PVIA01007494.1:0-82590 GCA_004024845.1 Tonatia bakeri
ATGGGAGGGAAGATGGGAGGGAGGGGTGGGTGGGCTGGATTGGGAGTAGAGGGGAGAAAACTGTACTTGAACAATGATTAAAATAAAATTTTTTAAAAATCAGAGAGAGAATATTCAGAAAAATGTGGACTAGAATGCAGGCCAGATTTACTGTTAATTTAAATCATGTGAAAAAAGAAAGTTCATTTAAAAGATTTTATCTGTAATGCTATGACCATAAAATAGTTTTTTAACTCTTTAAACTTGTTTATTATATTTGAATATTATTTAAAATGAAGAAAGCAAGCATTTCTTTTGATCTGGCAATTTCACTTCTAAACATTTTATCTTAAGGGGGGAAAATGGAGACAACCATATGTGAACAACAATAAAAAAATAGATACTATTAATAAAATAAGTGTGGAAGCCCTGCTTTGGAAAATATATTCTCAGCACACATATCCAGAAAGAAGTTATACCTAGAATATCTAAGGAATTCCTAAAAATCAATAATAAAAATATGAACAACTCAAAGAAAAAGAAAAGAAACATGGATGTATATTTACAGAATATGTTCAACAGAATATAACTGACAACAGAGAAAAACAGTAGATGTTCAACAGAAGGAGATTGGTTAAAAATATATATGGTACATACATACAATGGAATAATAAAACATAATATATATTATACAGAAGAATGAATATATTCACTCTACATACATACCTATTAACATTTATGTTCTAAACACATTTAATGACATGAATTATGTCATTTTAAATTTAAACAAGTTACAAAATTGTATATATAACGTCATTATTTTTCTAAAAAATGGATAAAAACAAATGGAAATATATTCTCAAGTTAATAGTATAGTTACCTTTGGATAGTGGAACTGGGAGTAACTTGATTCTTTTTCTTTTTTTATAAAATAGTTTTTAATATTTTGTTTTCCCTTCTAATTTATCTTTCTACATTATTAAAATTATTATATATATTGAAATGTATAAGCACAGAGTTACATATTATCATCAAGGACTATGTACTGTCTTATGTTCTAAACTTTCTCCTTTTATTTTATTTTATTTATTTTTTGTGAGCAGTCATCTATTTATAAAAAGATGTAACAAATATTAAAATGATAGAAAATGTCATTTTCAAAGCAACATCAAAAAGTGAGTGTATTTAACCATATTCAGCTCATAACAGAGCAAATGGGTGATCGAGGCAATAATAACTCATTCTGTAGCATGTTGAATAAACTGGCAACAGAGAAAGTTAGTTGAAGGAAAGCAGAGGAACTTCATCCTTTAAGCATTAGAACCAAGGAGCTCCATAGCCATCTGGCCCCTGGTCAGTGTTGTACCTATGATTAGAAATGTACATGATGGGAACTCTGGGGATCGTCCTGATTCTTTGTTTAAGGTCCCCAGTCAACTGTGGCCACAATGTAACACTTGTGCTGAGTTACTCTCTGTACTAAACAGTCATCTGTATAGGTTCCTTTGTGTGAGCATGGTAATTGTTCAAATATTGGATCCTTGGCGATCCTTAGAGCCACTGGATACTTCTGCCCCAGTTTCTCAGTTTCAGCCATTACAGAGTCAGCTATACAAGGGATACACTTGGCATAGAGACAGTCCCTCATTGACCGCACTAAGTCCAGTTCAGCCTCGACGGAAAAGTGGGTAAAGTTGGTATCAACCAGGATGTGGTAAGGTGGGCCCAGCTGTGTGTTATAGTGGAAGCATAAGCAGGAAGAGTACTGGGGACTTCTCTTTCCTTCAGTGCACTAGTATCCTTCTTTTCTTTCTTTTTAGGTTTTAATTTATCCTTTTCTTTAAGTCTCTGATCTCTCAGACTAAGCATTTGCTTCATGGTTACATATTTCCTTGTTTTCCTTTGCTTCCCCATGATCAAGCTGCACTCCAACTTCCTCCTTTTATTTCAATGCCATTCCTTGCGCATGGGTGTGAACACAGCTACTACGTTAATGGTTCCTTGCAGTTGCAACACACTAAGGGGTCATGATTTATGTAACCTTATCCCTGTGACCAACATAGAGATTGTGTCTTACTTTTTCCTACTTGTTAATGTTGCCTTATGAAACTATTCTTTACAACTCATTTTCTTTATTTGAATTGCCGTTTTTGAAAGCTTTTCCAGGAAGGGGAACACTGGATCTGAAGTGCCTTCTTTGTAGACTTTGCCCGCTGCCAATATTGAAAGTTCCTGTGCAAGGTTCTGGAGCCACTGCAACTTTCAGAAACGTGGAGGATGAAGGAGAAGTTCTATCTCAGGGGTGTGGTGATGGTCTCAGGGGCTTACACATGTCGAAGCTGTAGACTTGGGCATGTCACATGCTTTTAAGTATGCCCACTTAAATTACTCAGCAATAAAGTTGTTCTGAAAAAAGTACAGCAAAAATCGTAATAATGCCGGTGAGGACTCTCCTCTCCCAAAACTAGTCAGTGGCCTTAGGGGGGATAAAATGGCTGTTATTTTCCCCCAGAGGACTGACAAGCAACTGGGAGTGTGGAGCAGGGCACATGCATGTGGAGAAGTCAAGAACGTGCACTTGTGCACGCAATCTCAAAGCCCCTCAATGGCAGGTGCCAAAAAAAGACCATGAGATCTTTGGAACCAGAAACATTTTCCCAAGAAAAGCAACCACCACTGATTTCATCTCCACAAGTCTCTGCAGGTGGTCATTCCCAAAAGGCATGTGGGAGGGAGAGAGAGGAGAGAGGAGAGAGGGAGGGGGAAGGGAACTCTAGAATGTACTGACCAGTGACCTGGGACTCCAGGGTGCCTCAGCACCAAAGGGCTAAGTACATCAAACCATCTTTTCTCTGCTCCCTTCAGGGAATAATAACAACCATGACGTGTATGATTTCTGTGCCAGGCACTCTACTGAGAGTTTAACGTGGGCTTTTTTACTCACTTGGTGCCAACGCATGGATCACCTCACTGATGTAAGGGTTGCTGTTATTTTCAGGGCACAATACACACTGTTAAGAACAGTGAAGTTTATGGGGCTGTAAGTTGTCCTGTCCCCATCATCCTTCCCCCACTGCTTCAGGGGCCATGTACACCAACAGCCCTTGGATCTTGGTGAAACCAGCAGCCTGGAGCCACTGGGGAGGGCAGAGTGTGGTTAGAACTCTCCAAGAGCATCATTCTCAGGGGGTTATTCTCACCTGATCTCTGGGAGTTCCCTACAAATCCCCACTCTCGGGGCTTTTCTTTGTAGGACCTGAGTCCTACGAACATATCTAGGAATCTAGACTACAGGCGAATAGTGCTATGCGTGCGTGCGTGCCCAGAAAATTACAGAGAAGGAACTAAGCTCTCACTTCTGCCTGACCTGGACACACACAGGACGTGAAGGTAAAGGCAGAGTTGCTCTGCCCACCTCTACGTTGTGGGCATGCCCCAAGACAGATGCGAAACCCTGCAGCAAAGGCTTGGAGAGTAACAGTTCCAGTCACTTAAGGAAATCACATAGTTGACCATGAAGCGTACTGATCAGAAACTTCTGTGGCTACCATGACAAACTTTATGAATATATTTACAACCACTAAAATACACTTTAAATGGGTGATGTTTATGGCATGTGACTCATTGCAATAAAAAATAAATATAAAAAACTAACGCACAAACAGCAAAACAAGCTAAAGCTATCACTGACAAAAGTAAGGATAGGTAATTCATAGGAGGAATATCAGGGGCCAATAAACATATGTAAACATGTATAAATGACTATCAACCTTATGAGAAATCATCAATGTCTTGTTAAATAAGATGTTTTTAAAAATTCTGATGGATTTCCCTGGCTTTTGTTAAACCAGCAGTTTTACTCCTCCCTGCAGTATATAGTTTGTGCTACATACCCTGTGTTTCTTATAACCTTTGACCTTGACCTCATCCAAAGACCTCCCCCATATCCACAAATTCATAAACTTGTATAAGCTTCTTTGTCCCTGTCATTGGTTGACTGGGATACACGCCACACCAAAGCCAGCCTAGTACCAGAACTCCATCCCTCCACCTTGGTCACCAGGGGTCATGCTCCACCGAACTCATCTCTCTCCCACAAATGGCCCCGAACACACGCTCACCTTGAATCTGCAAATGTTGCTGCCAGTTCATAGCGTCTGACAAACCAAGGACCCCATGCAAATCACCTAGATTCTTAGAATATACTTGGTAAGTGGTGGTGTAGTGACCAAGGTCATCTGTCAACCGGATGGACTAGAAGAAGATGGGAAAACAGACTTTGGAACACTGGGGAATCTGTGTGAACAGAAAACGTGTTCATTGAATCCTGACACAAATATCATGGAGGAATGAGCTCAGGTTCCAAAAACAACAGGCGCCCCTAGCTGCTCTTGTGGCCGGATGATGGCTGTGTTAAAATCAGGCCGCTCGTCCACCAGGACCTGAAGCATGAGTGGGTTCCTGTGGTTTACATGAAAAATGGTACCATAAACCTGTAGCAACCCAGACAAGAGAGAGTCAGGACATGGGAAGAGGGCAACAGAGCCTCCGGTGGCTGCGGATAAATCTTGAAATAAATTCATAGACTCTAAGGACTGCTGGGAGTGGGGTCTGTGCACAGTACGTTCCCCAGGTGGTATCTGCTTGAACAGCTTGAGTCACAGGGAGCTCATTACCTTCAGAGACAACCAAATCTGTCCCTGGTAGCTCTGACCGCTCTTAAAAAGACTTGTTGTCCGAGGAGTCTCTTTTGTGATTTCTCTTTTCAGTTATAATCTGGGGCCGTACAGAATCATTGTTCATTTTCACCCTGTGGAACTCTATGGGATTGAAGGCTACTGCCTTAGTAACAATTGTGATCACTTAATAAACATTTCTGACATGACATACACTATCCTAGGCACTAAACTTAGGGTAGGGGTATAAGGGATGAAATTCGAAAATAAGACTTTCTTTCTTTCTTTTCTTCCTTCTCCATTATATCCTTAGACGATTCCTAGTAGAATGTGTAACCAATTAATCAACCTTATGTTTAACCTTATGTTCCTGCTGAGATTTTGTTGCAGTTAACAGTTGACCAGGAAAGAAGAACGGGACTTTCAACCCAGCCCGGAACCTACATGCCTGGTCACCAGGAACGCGGAGACTGGTCCACTGCGTTGCAGAAACACGGGAATGAGGCACAGGGGAGCACCGCTCCACAGAGGAAATGCTGACTATCCTGGTCCAGGGACCAGAAATAAAGACCTTCACCAAAACCAAAACCCCCACAAAGACTCAGGTTTCCAGACTGCCCATTGCCAGGACCCGCTTTGTGCTCTTTGTCCACGCTCCCTTCCCACGCTTCCCCCAGAGAGACTTGCCCCTGACACACTTGGGGGAAGGTGAATGTTAGGGCTTCCACCCACCACCTTCTCAGACTGCTGGCCTCTGATATTAGTAAAAGTGCAGTTATAACCCAAAATCTGTCTATGCTTTTTGGCTGAGTGGCGAGAGGCAGCACCAGCCGCGGACTTGATTGACATCCGGTTTCACTTACATTATCTCATTTATTATCATAAATACCTGAGGAGGCAGGTACTATTGTTTCCGCTTGAGAATTGACAAAACTGAGACTTAGGGACATGAAGTGCCTTGCTTAAATTCAATTCCCTTGGCTGGGACATTCCAGATTTATCCAACTCCAGCCCTCAGGATTACTCCACTTCGGCAGCTACTTCTCCAGTCTGACCAAAGTTAGGGGAAGGGGTGCGGGAGAAACACTGATCGAAAGAACACATCCCAAGGTGTCACGTTTGTTGGAAACGTGGTGAGGAAACAATGGCTCTTCATTTGCAGACTGGCCGGACTTCTTCAGGGCCCTGGCCTTCGAGGCTGCAACAATTCCTTCCAGGCAGCACACGGGTGTAAGTGCGCCCCCTGGCGTTCCAATCAAGGTTCTGCCACTCACTTACAAACAGACCTTACGGAGCCTACCGAGTTCTTGGTGCTCCTGTTTCCTTATTTTTACAATAAGTAAATAATAGCATGTTGGCATTGCAAACGCTGAATAAAGATAATGAACAAAAAATAAACAATTAATATCATATCTGGCATATGGTAAGCACTCTGTAAATGTTATCGGCTATTATCACCCTAGCCCCCAGTTAGCAGCAGAGCCAATGCCAAACGCCAGGGCTTCGGAACCCAAGTCCAGAGTTTTCTTTGCCGTGCCTGGGGCTGTGTTTGAGCCAGGCAATAGCAGAAATCTCAGACGCCTCCGGCTGGGTGCAAAATGCTTGTGCCTGCCATATGAAGTTAGATACGCTCAAAACAACCCTCACTTCACACTTCACAGACATTAACGTGGAGGCTCCTGGAGGACAATGGACTCCCCCAGTTCCTGGGGCAGAAGCATTGGATAAACCAGAGCTCTGGGTTCGCTTGCAAGACTGGAGTACAAGTTCCAATCCTCAGAACTTTCTGAATGTCTTACAAGGGTTGGCAGCTTCTTTTTAAATGTTCATTTTTTTTTATGTTTTTCATTTTTAAATTACAGTTGACATATTACGTTAGTTTCAGGTGTGCAACATAGTGATTAGACATTTATACACCTTACAAAGTGATCATCATGAAGTCTAGTAGCTGTCACCGCACAAACAATATTATTGACTCAATTCTGTCTATGCTGGATGTTCTATGCCTGAAAATTTTGCCTTTTTTAAAGGATTTTATTTATTTATTTTTAGACAGAGCAGAAGGAAGGACAAAGAGAGGAAGAGAAACATCAGTGTGTGGTTGCCTCTTGCACCACACCCACCAGGAACCTGGCCTGCAACCCAGGTCACCTTAGACTAGGAATCGAACTAGCAACCCTTTGGTTCGCAGACCAGTGCTCAACCACTGGGCCACACCAACCAGGGCCTGTGAATTACTTTCTAACTGGCAGTTTGTACTTGTTAGTCCCCTTCACCTTTTATGCCCATCCTCTCATCCCCTCCCCTCTGGCAACCACCAGCTTTTGCTCTTTTTCTATGAGTTTGTGTTTTGTTTCATTTGCCTCTTAGTTCAGTCTTAGAGCTAACACTATACAACCAGAGAAGAAGAGCCTGGGGTGAATCTTTTTTTTTTTTAAGGCTGTGAGCTATCTTTTGCTAATTGAAATATATTTGTCATACAACATTGTGTAAGTTTACCTGTCTAACGTATTGATTTGATACATATTGCAATATGATTGCCATTGAAGCCTTAGCTAGCAGCTCTGTCTTGTCACAAAATTATCGTTTCTCTGTGTGGTGGAAATGGTGAAGATCTAGTCTCTTAGCAAGTTGGATGTGAAACAGAGGCTAAAGTCGGGTGCATATGATCTGCTGGAAAGCAGGACATGCTCCTGAAAGCGTGTTCAGGGAAGCAGCCCTTGGGGAGCTGGGAAAGTGGTAATGATGCCTTTTACCAAAGTAACTGGTAGAAAATCTATCAGGCTTGTTCTTCATTTGGCTTCATGTTCAAAGAAGCAGCTGGGCAGTAAGAAAGTTCATTTTAATGTTGCATAAATTTGCATCACATAGGTAGATTATAAATTAACCTAATCCTAATTATTAGCCATATAAAAATTTTTATCCAAATTTTTCTTTAAGGTAAAGAATGCTACAATGAGCGTCTGTGGGAATTATAGATTAAAGGCTGAACTAATTAAGGTTACACACAGTCTCGCCTACACTAGCCCTCTTAAATGACTCACAATCATACCCCACTTTGGAAACCTTGCTAGAGAGACTCCTAAGGAATCAGGAACATGTAGGATAGCAAGGTCTCTGGTATTCACCTGTCTGGATTCAAAACTTAACTGCCTCCAGCTATGCAGTCCTGGCTAAGTTCACTAATCTCCTTGTGCCTCAGTTCTCTCATCAGTAAAATGGGACTAGCAATACTAACTCATTCCTTTGTTGGGGGATTAAATGAACCAATACATGTGAGCTTCTTGGGACAGTGCCTGGTGCATGGCAAAAACTCAGTAAACATTTGCTACTACTATTCCATTCAAGAGTATTACATTTTTGCCCTGGTTAGTGTGGCTCAGTAGATTGAGACTTGCAAACCAAAGGGCCACAGGTTCAATTCCCAGTCAGGGCACATGCCTGGGTTGCATGCTGGGTCCCCAGTGGGGCGCATGCAAGAAGCAACCACACATTGATGTTTCTTCCCTTCTCTTTCTCCCTCCCTTTCTCTAAACATAAATAAAATTTTAAAAAAATTAAAAAGAGTATTACATTTTCATTGACCAACACAACACTCAGAGACTTGCAAAGTTTCTCAACTAAAAAGTTAATAAGATGATACCAACCTCTTAAGTATGCTGACCACAATGCCATTAATAAAAAAAGCCAGGGATCATCTATTAAGTGTTAGGCAACATCTGTTAAGTGTTATGCAGCATCTATTAGGTGTTAGGCAAAGTACAGGCAATGATGACACAAACAGTGATCTGTGACAGGCTCTTGGGTGATCCTCTGCCACTAAGACCTCTGGCAGGGACTGGATGCTCCCTGGACCCACAGGTTCTCTCTGCAGCGCATGAGATGTGAGCTGTGTACCCCCATTCACCGCATTCTAAATGTTTGAATGTGATTTTTTTTCTTCCTTGAGTGATTTCTTTCAATGGATTCCCAGACACGGAAACACTGAGTTAAAGGGGGCGTATGAAGGACGTCCTGTTTTTACACAGACAGCCAAAGTGCCCTCAGCAGGAACTGCCCAGTGAGCGAGTTGGTTTTCTGCTCCTTCCCCATCCTCAGTTGACCCAGCATACCAAGCACCGGGCTGTAAAGCAAACACGTGTATGTGGCTGGCACAGGCAGGAGTTGAAGGCGGACCCTGCTGTCCCACTTCAAATGCATGGCATAGCCCAACGTGCTCAATTCAAGGAAGAGGAGACTTTGGCCTTGTGTGTATTGTTCAGAAGAGGAAGGGAATTCTGGCACGTGCTACCGCGTGCGTGAACCTTGAAGACAGAAGCCAGTCACAAATCCACAAACACCGCCTGATTCCACTGACTTGAGATATCTAGCGGAGGTAACTGAAGTAGAACGGTGGTTGCCAGCCACCGGAGGGAGGGGCGGTGGGACTTGTTTTACCAGATGGGAAAGTTCTGGAGGTGGAGGGTGGTGACGGTGGCATTACAACGGTATTACTCTTAAGGCTTAAAGTGGTTTGTTACAATGGTAAGCTTTGTGTTATGTGTTTCCTTTAACCGCAATCTGGGGGCGGGGTCATTCGGTTTCACGCAACAGGCCGCCAGGTGAGGCATCTGCGAGGAAGGAGAGCGCGCATCCTGACGCGAAGGCGTTCACTCGCAGGTGTGGGCGGTGCGTGGAGGAAGCTGGCTGTCTGCAGAGCCTCGTGGGCTGCGCACGCGACCAGGAAATTGAAGAGGACGCTGTCTTTGTAGTTGTTTATTAAGGTTTAAAACATACCTTTCACTTTTCCAGTGGATTTAATAAATAATCACAGGAAGTGTTTTATTTATATACTGTATGTTGCCGTGTATAATGCACATCCATGTTTTTGGCCCAAACTTTCAGGGAAAAAAATCTTTCGTTTTAATTTTTTAATTCAATTATTTGCTTATTTATATTTAGGTACTTGTTTTTTTGTATTATAAAGGAATTTGGGCATTTTAAACATATTATGGTACAAGAAATTTTATGTAACAAATAATTACAAAACACAGAACAGATACAAGGTGTTTCAGGTACTACCCATGTATAACGAGCATCCTTATTTTCCCTCAAAAATCTGGGCAACAAAGTGCCCATTATACCTGGAAAAATATGGTGTGTGTGTACATACATATATTATATATATTATATAATATATACGTATATTTTATATATATACTCTTTTTTAACTTCCTGGAGAAGGAAGCCGCTGGGGCAGGCAGCAGTTGCGGCCGGCACTGCCCTCTGCTGGAAGGTGACGCTAACGCAGAGAAGAGCACTCCTACTTCCAGAGGAAAGTCTGTTCACCACTAGGAGAGCCTTTTACTTTATGGGCGCTAGGTTTTTCGAAGAGGCAGAAAGTGTACTAGTGGGCTAAGAACTTAGTTAAAAGTCTGCACTATAAACCAAGAAGGTGGATAGCCACCTCCTCCTCCCCTTTCCCCATTTCCACTTGCCCCTGCGGTTCCACCTCCATATTCCCTCAACCATATTGCAGCTTCTACCAGGTAAACCATGGTGACTTTAAAGATTAAAAGCACAAATAGCATATGACCTACTTATATCTGTAATATAATGAACACAATAAAATAGCAAACAAAATAGAAACAGAAGAACAGATACATAGAACAGACGGACAGCTGCCGGGGGGGAGAAGGGGGTCTGGATGAAAGAAGGTGAAGGGTTTAAACAAAGGACATATATGTATGACCCTTGGACAGGGACAACTGTTGTGTAGGATTGCCTGGAGGAGGGGGGTGCTAGGTGGAGGTGGGCAAAGGGGGGAAAGTGGGGACAACTGTAATAGCATAAACAATTAAATACAATTAAAATGTCAAAAGCAATGGTTTCCTCCTGTAACAGGGTGCAGCCAGGGTGGGGGTGCAAGTAGGGATTTGTAATGGGGTCCAGAACTTGGTATTCAGAAAATATTAAAATATATATATATATATATATATATATATATATATATATGTATGTATGGAATGTCCTCACCCCCACAAGTCTGGGCTGGGGGATGGGACGCATGGAACAGGGACATTGAGAGCTGTTTTGCATAGCAACAGTTTTGCAGATAACCTCTAGAAGGTTATTTAATACTCTATAACTTTAACTGGTTTCATAATACATTAAACAGCTGTGGCCATGCTTTGAGCCAGGGGGATGGGAGTGACTTCAACCCAGGATGTAACTGGGAGGCAACTCCCCCTGGTTACAGGGCCTGGGTGAGACCTTGGAGATGATTGGTTCCACACCACAGGGCCACACCTGCCTGGACTTACTGTGGCTGCCCAGTAAAGCTGGAAACATATGGGAATGCTGGCAGGTGTGGCCAATTGTGGGAGGAGTCAGAAATGGTGCGGCAGAGAAAGATTGGTGCCAGAATTTAAACCCAGGCACAGCAGCCATGCGGGGGCTTTTTGGGACCATTGGGCTTGGGCAAAGAAGAATCATGGACTTCTATTTCTTTTTCTGAGATATGGTACCCTGGACTGGGCAGAGGGCGAGGGAAGGCCTGTGTGTTTGTGGGTATTCTAAAGGACTTTGGGATCTCAATGAAGACATTAAGTCATTACTCTTAAATTTGTATAACTCTTTAAATAAATAATCCCTTTTCTTTTCACCAATCTCTGGCACTGACAGACATCTTTCCCTGGCAGTGGGCAAGGCAAACCTCGTATGGGGTGGGGGACCCCCGGAGCACAAGGGTAGGCCTATTCAGTGATAGTATATCATGCCCCTCCCCTACCCTGGGTCTGTTCTGCAACACTCCCAGGATACTGGTTTTATCTCTAGAAGCAATGAATTGGATCTACTGGGGAACGGGTGGACTCTGTATCACAAATTCTTCTGACCCTTAATGGTGAAGTATTTTTTCCTAAATTTCTGGTCTCACCTAAAAAGGCCAGCTGGCCCTAGAAGAAGGTTGAATTCCTGGAATACTCTTCAGGAGGCCAGAAAAAGATGGAGGTTGAATGTCGTCCATCAGCCTTCAGCGGAGGGGAGTTCTGCTTTCAGCTGGGGGTTGGGAAGGAGAGAGTTGAGTAGGATAATGTAGAAAGCTTCGGCAAGGGGTAGCTTTTGAGGTAAGGCTTGAAAGTACATTTTTGGTTCTCTTGCTATATACAACATTAGGTGGCTTTAAACAATTTTTTAACCCTTCCTTTTCTGTGGTTCGACTGGTCCATGGGATGCTGGCCAGGATGGAGCTCAACCGGGCAGAATGTCTGTGGAGGCTCACTCACGTTTCCTACATAAAGGTGGCATGAAGCCTGGGCTAAGCCAGGGTGCTGGCTGAGAGGGACTCTGCCTTTCCAAGTCGTCTCATGGTCCCTTTCCACGGGGCGTCTCTTGCAGGTATCTGGTCAGCTCAGGGCTCTCAGAAGTGCAACATTTAGACTAAACATGGAATTGGTTCAAGTGAGCCCCAGGGCCAGGCCACAGTCACTGTGGCTTGGGACCACATGGGGGCGTGAATCCTTGCAGAGGTGGCTAACTGGGGACCATCCTCAGAGACCGGTTACAACAAGGGGTGAGAAGAAGATGCTGAAATGAGAAGGGTGAGCAGAGAGAAAAGCCTAAGTAAAACCATACAGTTGCTAAGAGTACAAAAGAATGGCCTGGTTTAAAGTGTCCAGTTTGAAAAGAAGAGTAAATGGAACCAAAGGTGGAAAGGAGACAACAGTCAGAGGGCTGAGACCTGGAATGGCAGGCTTTGCAGTTTGAATTTACTTTTGTCTGATGGTTGTCAATCTAACTGTGCCACAGAGTGTCCTCGGCACCGTGCAATGCCAGCTCCCCCCAAAGCACCAGTACAACCTGTTGATGAGACAGAGACAGCACCATTTCAGCAGAGATTTGACCGTGTCTCGGGGCAGGAAAGGCAAGGTTAGAATTTATTGAAAATTGGACATTTGGTTTCAGGCAGGTCCTTCACTGGAGAGGGGGAGGTCTTGATCAGGTCTGGGTAAAAATCATAGCACAACCCTGTAAGGTTAACAGCCAAGCAAGGTAGGCAAAGGAGTCCCATGACCTTAATGCACAAACTTTCTGTCAATGCTGTCGTTGAAGAGTTCATGGATATTTTGGAAAATTTCTACAATGAATAATCAAGGTATTTGCCTTGGCAAGAATCTCCTGGGACAGTCAAGTTTATGCTAATGAAGACACTACGGTGGTAGCACCCTGTTAATGGAGACAGTGAGCTCTGGAATGTAGATCATTTGGCTCTCAGAACGTTGTCAACATCCAGATTCTCAAAACTCATCTTCAAAAGTTCTTATTCGATGAAACCCCAGAACCTCTGTTCTTATCAGGCTTTATTGAGAATTGATCCTATAAGCTGAAGGATAGTGGGGCCCACACACCACCCCAAAATATGCTGCTTTGGTATATTGCTCATTTTGAGCTAAAGGCATTTGGAAGACAGTAAAAGCAGGGGAAGCGTTCCCTGAACTCCCCCTTATCTGCCCAAAGACACGCCCTGCAAAAGGAACTCAGTGGTCATAAGTTTCCTCCCTGACAGTTTCATCAGCCAGGGAAGGTTGACCCCTAACACAGGAGAAGAGACTAGAACTCGGCACCACAACTGGCTAAAGGTGTGTCACAAACAGCCACACCTCCCATCTAGTTATCTCCTAAGGGCCCATTCGTCGTTCCTAAAAGTCATTTACTCTCCCTGACAAGGTCTACACACTCCCCATTAATTTCCATAGGAACATGTCATTTAAGACTGAATTCTAAAGTCACGTCTTTGAGTTGTTCACTTCTCCCTGGGCATCTCCCATTTGGACATGCTAGAAGCTCCTGTTTTTGTTTTGTTGATTTGTCTTTTATAACGCGGGATCGCAGTTAACATCTCAGAAGGATACACGGAATTCATTTCTCGTCGCCTACAAAGCAGCGAACCCCTGCAGGATTTGTGTCTGCGTGGATCCCAGCTGTGCTCCAGGAGATGACGACACACCTATTCGAGGACTCCAGCAGCCATCCAAACAAGGTAGAATGAGGGTGTAAACTTTGAGCACATGGGTTAATTCGGTGATGCTGGTCAAGGCTTTTCTCTTCTCAGTTTTCCTCGTCTCTTTATGATTCTGGGTCTCCTCCAGGCTAATTTGCGGAGAACACGTGCATTCATCACCAGGTAAGGCCAACCCAGGAGAAACCGTTGAGGAAACACATCACAGGAAAGGCAGGAGGCTGCCAGAAGCAGGGATTCCCAGGTGCCTGTGGAAGCAGGGGAGTGGGAACTGGAAGCGTCTTTGAGCCTGCAGTTTCCATGGTCAGTGGCTCTTGGGTGTGTGTGGCAGGGTGGGAGTGGGGTGCACAGAGAGAAGAGGACTGATTTAGAGGTTTCACCCAGCATCACCATCAATCCGCATTCAGAGTGCGAAAGGCCAGAAGACCCCCATCTGCAACTTAGGATCCCTGGGCCACCCCTGACTTGAAAGGGCAGCCCACTAGAGTAAAAGTCCCCCAGACCTCTCAGCCTATCTGATCCTCAGTAGATGTAATCCTGGTTAAATCACTCCTTGTTCCTCTCCGTACCCTATCATTCAAAGGTGTTTACAAAAAAGTTCACGGAGATTAAACTTCTCATCCAAGGTCATAGAACCACTAAGGGCCACGGTATCTCCCAAGTCCAGTCCTCCACATGCCAGCCAACTCCCTTTCTCTGCTGCTTTTCTTTTTCATTATCGCTGCTTCCCTTTTTTACAAGCAGCATAATTTTTCCAACCGCATGATTACTTGTCTCTTGTTCTTGTTGTAAAAATATGTAGACAAATAATGCTGTGGGTAGTAATGTGATTCCATTGAAAGAAGTTTCTTCTTTTATAGTAGTAAGACCACTTTGCATCCTCATTCTTCATTCGTGTATGTATTCCCTCCCCAGTTATGCACTGACAGACAAGCAGGACATGAAATGAGGCCCCTCCACATGGAGGCAATATTTAGCCAGTAACCTCAAGGAGGCTATTTGCAGCCAGTGTCAGTTCTGATTGGCTGGGCCTGTGACTTGCAGCGTCCTCAGTGTTTGTGCCATTTCCCAGCCTACCCGCCAAAGTAACTGTGGTGTGTCCTCTAAGGTCGGTCGGTTGGAATGTGCACAGCCCAAGGGTAGGGTGGGGACTGAGCCTGGGAGGCAGAGTCTGCTAGAGGCAGAGACTCAGATCCTGCCCTGCTCCAACCTGTGACCTTGTGTACATCACTTTCTGGAACGAGTTTCCCTGTGGGTAAGAGGGTGTGTGGGGCCTGTTACCATTTTTGTAAAAAAAAAAGCAGTGTGTGTCCATGAGCCTGGGTGCACCCATGGAAGCATGTCGGCAAGGACACGCACCCCCCTGTCCACAGTGGTTGTCTCTGGGGAGCAGACCTGGGGGAAAGAGATCTTTTCCTCTTTATCTTACCTCTTTTACTTTTCCATAACAAGCATTTGTGGTCATTTTTTTAATTAACAGCTTAAAAATTCCCATTTTTCCTGTTTTGCAGGAAGTCACACTTCTTAGCCGAGGTCACACGAGGCCTTGGCATCTGACTCAAGGCTGTCCTGCCTATGTGTTCCCCACGCTGCCTCTGAGCAAGTGGGGGATGTGAGGCTGGATGCCATCTGACTCTCCTAATCCCTGGGCCTCAGCAAACGCTGCCGCCCAGGGCTGGTGACCAAACATCCTCCCAGAACTGTCCTTTCCCTCGCCCTGCGGGCAGCTGACCTACATCAGCAAATGCTCCGCCACCACTCAGCCGAAGCACGTTTATCTTCTCTTGTGCCCACAGCCATAAAATGCCCACAAACCTGATGGATTTCCAGACTTCTTTGGATTTATAATGACATGAGGTGTTTGTTCCTAAGTCACAAGCCTGGCGGACTGAGCAGGATGTGGGAACACAAAATGAATACTTGTCCCTGTCCTAGGAAGATACACCAAGAGAGAGAAAATAAGCGTTCCTGTTTTCCCCGGAAAAAGTCTTCTCTCTGGCAGACAATCCATCCCAAATTACTGTATGGTCAATAAGTCACACTTTATAATGCAAGAATGTAAGCATAGAGATTGGAAGGACTGTGGTGGAGAAAGAGCACTAGGCTTTGGATCCAGACAAATCTAGGTGCAAATCCAGGCCTTGAGCAAGTCACTTAACCCACTTTACTGAATGAAAACCCTATGTTGTGCCAGGCGCTCTACTGGGCATTTTACATCCAACAGAGCTTCTAAGTGGAGGGGTGGGGGCGAGGGCGGTACTTAACATGCCCCACAAGGAGTCCAGGGCCCAGAATTTTCCTCCTCCTCTTCCATCTGCTTGGAGGCTTCTAGGGTCCCCTTCCCCTGAGATTAGCAGATGAGGTTTGACTTCTATTCAGGTTTAATAGAAACCTCAGGAGGTTTATATTGTTCTCATCTTGTAACAGACAAGGGAAGTGGGACTCAGAAGAAGACCATGCAAGTGGGATGGCTCAGCTGATGAAATGAGAAAGCCCAGATTCTTATTCAGATCCTGAGAGGTCAAGGCCAGCACCCCTTTTCTGGATGGTGCCACCCCTCCCTCCCCTGCACAACAGGCACAAAAGACATCTGCTCCAAGCTCACTGCTGTAACCAGGTCTAACCCAGACCGGGTTATACGATCCCATGTGCCCCTTCCGGGAGCCTTCTTTAACTGCAAAAGCCCTAGGAGGGGCGCTGGCTATGAAGGTGAGGTGCCATGCTCAGATCAGCGGATGGGAACTGTTCTTTGGCTCAGACGAACGTGGAACCCAATGCTGGCTCCATTGTGCACCTGACTCTCTGGGCCTCAGTTTCCTAACGTGTGAGTGGGGGCGGCTGAGAGGTTAAAGTAAGATTATAAAGCATCTAGCCCAGGGCCTCACTTCGGTCATCTGCTAATCTCAGGGGAAGGAGGGCCCTAGAAGGCTCCAAGCAGAGGAAAGAGGAGGAGGAAAATTCTCGGGCCCTGGACTGTTGGTGGGGTATGCTAGGCCCCACTTTAGAAGCTCTGTGCAGCCCATGCCCAGCACTCTGGAACATTGGCACAGTTAGCCCTCATCTCTTAGAGTTGCCCTGAGCTGGCCCCAATCCAGGAAGGGCTCCCTTCTGGAATATCTGATGATATTCTAGGAAACCAGCCTGGAGTGAATGTGACCTGTGACTTCCCAGCCACAGTGCCCACAGGCTGATTGGTCACCCAGGGGAGGCTCAGGCTGTGTCCCTAGGCCACTTCCTCATCTGATCTACCACTGACACTTGCGAGAGCAGGACCCGACCTGCGTTCTGTGGCCGGGGGCCAAATATCAAGTGCTCAGTATATAACGTTTGGTTTTATTCATATAAATGAATTCTCAGGCCTCTGGGGCAGCATCAAGCTCTTCTTCGCAAGCCTTGTTCATCTCCCCCGGGCCCAGCCTGAAGCCTGGAATCTGCTGGGTTTCACTCCCCTTGGTGATTGTGATAAGTCTTCCCCCAAGACTTCTTGGAGAGGCGCCTGGGGCAGGGGACTGCTGGTTGGGGAGGGGCCTGGGTCAGGCTGAGTCACTGTCCCGTAGCTGGGTAAATTTCAGGTCCTAGCTCAAGGACTTGTCCTCCACTACCTCAAACCATGGAGGAGCTTCTACCACTGCGGAGCTCTGGTCCAATCATGGCCCTGTACTTTGTACCACTGCTGGTCCTGCTCTCAGCGGGGCGCGGCAGCATGGGGAATCAAGGGGCGCTGAGCGTCCCAGACTGCAAACGGGCACTGAATGTGCTGGGAGCGCTGCCGGGAGGCGGCTGGGACAACCTGCGCAACGTTGAGCTGGGGCTGGTGTTTTGGCATAACTACTCACAGTGCCGCACCACCGAGGACGGCGAGTACCTGATCCCAGACCACGTGCATGTGGTGCCGCTGCGGGAGAGTGTGGTGCAGACCCGCGCCGAGCTCCTGGACGAGTGGCTCAGCTACACCGACGCCTGGGCGGCTTCCATCAACGCTGAGCTCTCCTTCCTCCCCAGCCTCAATGGGAAGTTCTCCACCGACTTCCAGAGCATCAAGAAGTACAACCTGGAGTATGAGACAGTCACGGTCAGAGTGCAGGTCCGCCACAACATCTACTCTGTGAAGACCCCGGAGTCCCCCGAATTCCACCCTGCCTTTCTGCAGCACCTGCTGACCCTCAGCGACTACCTGGAGAACAACCAGAGCCGTGAGGCCGAGTACCTGGCTGAGGTGCTTGTGCTCAGGTATGGCACGCACGTCCTTACCCATGTGGAGGCCGGGGCTACGTTGGTGCAGGAGGACCAGGTGAAGCGTGAACTGGTGGGCAGCAAGGCCGGAGAGAGGAGCAACATCACATTGGCCGCTTCGGCCGTGTTTTTCCACACGGTCAATGTTGGGGCCGCGGCTTCCTGGCAGGCGCAGAGCCAGCTCTTCCAGGACTATGTGAGGAACACGGTGACCTCCCGGACACGGAGCCACGGCGGGGTACCCTTCTACCCAGGCATCACCCTGAAAACGTGGCAGGAGGGCATAGGTAACAGGCTGGTGGCCATCGGCAGGTCTGGCCTGCCCCTACCGGAGCTATTGGAGACGGAGGCGCTGCCGCAGCTCCCTGCGCCCGCGGTGCGCCGCCTAGCGGCCATCGTGCGCCGTGCCATCCACCGCTACTACGCGGTCAACGCGCACCCGGGCTGCCTGAAGCGTGGGGCGCCCGCCTTCAATCCCCAGGCCAACGTGGACGATGGCTCTTGCGATGGCAACCACCAAGCCAACTTCAGCTTCGGGGGCGTCTTCCAGGAGTGCGAGGCCGTGTCAGGGAAGGAAGCGGAGAGCCTCTGCCAGGCCTATCGTACCCTGAACCCCCTCACTGGCAACACCTCTTGCCCGTCCAACTACAAGGCCAGCACCCTGCACAGCGAGCTGAAGACATCGAGCAAGACCCAATCTGAGTGCCAACAGCAGTGCCAGAGGTGCTGGCTCTTCTTCCACTGCTGCCAGCCAGTGTGCACGGTCCGCGAGCAGCACACCGTGGTGCGCCTGGCTGCATTCTGGTGCGTGCCCTCCCAGGCCTCCCTGCCTGCCTCTGTCAGCTTCCTCTTCGGAGGCCTCTATGGCCCTGACCACCTAAACCCACTGACTGGGGGCCAGACCTGTCCCTCCTACTTCTACCCACTGACGCTTTTTGGTGACCTCAGGGTGTGTGTCAGCAGTGACTTCGAGTTGTGCACAGCGCAGGCAGTTCCCTTTGGGGGTTTCTTCAGCTGCCAAGTAGGCAACCCCTTGGCTGGCATCTTGAAGGGCCAGAGCCCTGGGCTCCTGCAGGAGATGTTCTACCGGGACAGTCCCACAGACCATCCCATGAAGTGCCCAGCAGGGTACAGCCAACACCAGGCTTACCTCATTGATGGGTGCCAAATCCTTTACTGCCTTAGAGCTGGGGCACTCCTGGACCAGCAGCAAGCAGCTGTCCGCATGCCCCCATTTCTTCCCCGCCCCCCCTTGCTCAACAACAACCGCAGCTCACACAGGCTGTCCGTCCTGGTGGACTCCAATGGTCAATATGTCTGGGTGAGGCTCCAGGGCTCCAGTCGCTGGCAGCAGGCCAACATGAATGACGGGTCCCTGCCAGCCAATCTCTTGCGCCAGCCTGGCGCAAGGCCCTTTGTCGGAGCCATTGTTGGCATCTGTGTGGGGACCATGGTGGCTGTGGTGGCTGTTGCTCTAGGGGTGACCTATGGCTTTAAGTACTACAAGAAAGAGTGTTACCAGAAAATGCAGAGGGGTATGCTGATTCAGGAACGGAGCACTTACGGGGCCACTGAAGCTATCGCAGAGCCCACCTCTGTCTGAATGCCCAGGCACGAGAATTCTGTCTAAACCAGGCATCACGGTGCTTCATTACTAATTAAAGCTTTAGCCCATTCTGTTCCTTCTATGACGTAGATAAGTAGTGTGATAACCAGCCGTAGAATTGGCCCCACTTTCTGAAGTTACCCATATAGAACTAAACTGCGCTTCCTCCGATCCTCCTCCCACCCCCCTAACTCAAGCTCAAGTGCTGTGACAATCCCTTTCCCTAATGCTGTCTGCAGAGAAGCCCCACCATTCTCCATGGTGAGTTTCAGTGTTTTGCTGCCTCCCTTGTTGCAAGGAGCCAATAAAGTCAACTCTGTTCAAATACAAGGGTGCTCTCGGTGGCCTTTGGCGGGGGGAATCAACAGGGGAGACAGAACATAGAAGACACAGCTTTGAAGCTGGAATTCTGTTTTGAAATTATTATAGAAATTTTTTATCACTTTGTTTCTCCAGAATTATTACTTTGGTTGGACCCCAAATGTTCTCTCTGGGGCTGGATCTAAGTCACAGTTTTTCTTTTTTAAACAGGGCCTGACTTACTTGTGAATCATGAGCTGACATTAAAAAATATAGTGCTTTGCATAAAATAAATATAAGAATTATTTGGTGAAATTTTGTTTCAGTACTATGTTAAGTTGATTATATAAAATTGCCCATGTCTAATTATTTTTTGACTCAAAAATTGGCCATTTTCTATGGTTTAAACTAATATATATGTATCAATACACTGGGTCACAATGAAAAATATGTTTCAAAGTGTTATCAATCAAAACATTTAAAAAGCCACTGGCCCTGGCTGGTGTGGCTCAGTGGATTAAGTGCTGGCCTGTGAGCCAAAGGGTTGCCAGTTCAATTCCCAGTCAGGGCACATACCTGGGTTGTGGGTCAGGTCCCCAGTGAGGAGTGTGCAAAAGGCAACCACACATTGATGTTTCCCTCTCTTTCTCCCCTCCCCCCATTCTGCTGTGTCTAAAAATAAGTAAATAAAATCTTTAAAAATGAAATTAATTAATTAAATTAAAAAATAAAAAGCCACTGAATGTGTAGCTTTTTATGGACACCAATGTGTGTTCCATGAAGCTTAGCTTTGGAAAACGTATTTGAGTCTTCACCCCTCTACCTCACCCCAACAGTCCCCAAGGAAGAGACTTCCTTTGGATGTTCTGTTTAGCCCAAGTTTGCCAGAGTAAATTGTGATTCTCTAACCCAAGACAGCAGTTTCTTGGGACAAGGTTGAGGTTTGTAATGTTTTTGGAACTCAGACCTCATCCCAATTTAACTCCAGAGTGTGGGTCTCTGGTTGTCACAAGAACCTGGTGTCACATTAAACCCTAACCTTGGAACCATAGGGCATGCAGGGCCTTGTCCAAATGAGCCCCTTGCTGTGTTAATTTTTAGAGACCCTCGAGGCTAGTAGTTAAGAAGTATGACCTCAGAGGGTTGTCAAGACCCCACTGCCCCAGGGTGACCTAAGTGAGTCATTTTACTTCTTGGGGTTTCAACTCCTCTGGCTACAAGCTGGAATATATCAGGGTTCTGGTGAGATAGGCTTGGGGTGAACGCTGAGTCCTGAGAGGAAGAGGCAATTGAAATCCAAACAATGCTGGGACGTTAGAGATGGCTGTGTTCCCTCTGGTCTGATTTGGGCACATTAGGGCTGACCGTCAGCTAAGGACTCACTGACTAGTGGCAGTCCTCAGCCTTCTATGGACCTGTGGTCACCACAATTCCTAGAGACTTCCTATATGTGAAAATACCTGCATAATAGCATCTCCCTTCATCTTCACAAACCCTAAAGGAAGTCGTTGGCATGCTATAAGTGAGGAAACTGAAGCTCAGAGAGGTTATGTGACTTGCTCAAAGTCACATGACTCGAACACTAAGACTAATAATGGCTAATAAATCAACAAACAAGTGCTGGTGAGGATGTGGAGAAAAGGAAACCTTAGGGCACTGTTGATGGGAATGCAGACTGGTGCAGCCACTGTGTAAAACAGCTGGAGTTGCCACAAAAAAACTAAAAATGGAACTGCCTTTTGACCCAGCAATTCCACATCTGGGAATATATTCTAAGAATCACAAAACACCAATTCAGAAGAATATATGCACCCCTATGTTCATATCAGCAGTATTTACAGTAGCCAAGTGCTGGAAACAACCTCAGTGCCCATGAGTAGATGAGTGAATAACAAAACTGTGGTGCGTTCACACAATGTGATACGACGCAGCAGAGAGAAAGAAGGAGCTCCTACCATTCTCAATAGCATGGGTGGAACTGGAGAGCACTATGCAAGTGAAATAAGCCAGTTAGAGAAAGACAAATACCATATCCATGATCTCATGTATAAGTGGAATCTAATAAACAAAATAATGAGCAGAATAGAATCAGAGGCATAGTAACATGTTATAGACTAAGAGATTTGTAAGAGGGCCGGGGGGAGGTGGGTATTGGATGAATGAAGGTGAAGGGCTTAACCAAAGAACACAGACTACACAGGACCCACTGACATGGACAATGGTGTAGGGGTTGCCTGAGGGAGAGGATAGGGGCTGGGTGGAGGGACTCCAAGCGGGGGGGAAATTGGGGCAACTGTAATAGCATAAACAATAAAATATTTTTTAAAAAATAAATTACCCTTGAAAAAGATGATTTCATTTATGTCTTTGAAAAACAATTTTAGTTAGGAACTGAGAATACATACACCTATTTTACCAGAGAAGAAACTGAAGCTCGGAGAGTTTGAATAGCTTTTACAGGAAACTGAAGCTGAGCATAGCAGTCAAGCTACAGGCTTGGCTCTGAGTCATATATTGGCCTCTGGTAATTTCTTGTGCCTCAGTTTGGTTCTCTAAAAAATGGAGTTGGCATGTTAAATTCCTAGGTTACTTGAGAAGATTAAATGAGCTAATGAATGCAAAGTGCTTTGAAACAACCTGCCCTTCCTAAATTTGAAATCTATCGTGCGAACACTAAGTGTCTGGTTTGCCTCTGTAGTAAGAGTGAGACCCCAGAGTCAAATCAGGCAGAGCTAGGCGGAAGTCCCCTAATAGTTGCTTACCAACTTGTGCGGTAAACCTGTATTCCTGGGGAAATTGTCTCACCTTTCTGAGAACTCATTCCATCCACAAAGTTGTAATTATGTGACCAGTGTCATAAATTGTTACAAGGATTAAAGGAGATAATACAAGGAAACTCCTTAGTGTAGTGCCTGGCACGTCACAGTGAGCTGTCCTGAGGTGGAGGTAAGTCTGACGGTCAGGTGTGGAGGTGAGCAACAGCCGGGTGCAGGACACACAAAGACGCGTGATCGGGCTCACAGCTGAGGGGCTTAGACACCCACAAGATACAAATCACTCATTGTGAAATGTCATACAGCACCAAACAAAACATTATGGGAAAATGAAAGAGGGGCAGAAATTCTAACTGGGCACTGGCAAGGCTTCTGCAACGGGACAGGTCTCCTCTCAACCAGGCACATTTTTAGATTTGTTCAGTTCCGGCCTGGGAGGATCCTTTCAACAGTAACTAAAGGCCCGTCTCTAATGGTCTTAGTTCACTTCCTGAAATAAGGCCCCCAGACTGCAAACACTGAGCTCCTCCCACCAAGATGGGTGAGGTGGTGATTGGGGCATAACGAAGGTTTTGACACAAGACAAAGAAAAGAAGAGGGCAGAATGAACTGCCCTACAGTCCAAATCTGAACTCCTCTTGAGACCACAGGAGGTGCTTTAATAATGAGATAGGACATGTTAACTGGAACATGTCACTCCACTTGTACAGGTGACTCGTTTGCCATGGGGCTGGTCCACCTTGTCACTCTGCTCTCTGCTAGCCTCTCTCTGTGATACTGTGCTGTGCACACTGGTTGACATGCCATGTCCATTCCTGGCTGTGCTTTTGCCTGTTGAAATCTTACTCATTAATCTAGACTGGGTTCAAATGTCCCTTCCACCGAGAATACCTTTTTATTGGCCCATCCCTCCTGACCCTCACATCCTCCTTCGGTCTCCAGAAAGAATGCATGCCTTACTCCTCTTGACCTCTTAGCAACATGTGACTAAGAGTGTCTTACTTTGCATGAGTTCTTTACCCAGCTGGACTGCAAGTTCTTCACATGGGGGAGGGATGGTGTCATGCTTATCACTGTGACTTCCAGAGCCCAGCATCAGGCAGAACACCTGATAGGGGCTCCCCAGGAAGTCTTGTGGGGCCCCAGGCCATAAGACCCAGCTATCAAATCCTTTTAGGCTATCTGCCCCCCTTAGATTCTTAAATGTATTATTATCATTTCATTAAAATACCAGTTGTAAGTCCCATTTGCCCATTATAAGAGCTTGAGTAAATAAAAAAGATGAATAATACTCAGTTTTCATTGTCTCAAAATATTCTAGGCAGGCAAGTACACAGATAAAAATAAAAGGGGTGGGAAATGAGGAGGTGGTGGAATGGTGTAAGCATCCAGTCCACACATTGCTTTTAGAACCGTGAGGAGCAGAGTGGAGAGGCTGCTGAAATTTCATCCCGGCTGATGACAGAATGGGGACTGCTGGTTGACTGTCAGGGCATTCTTCCTTGTGACATTGCCCAGTGTCTTCTCCTGGAACAGGCTTCTCTTAGACAACTGGGTTGTTGCTCTCTTGTGGACGCTGTAAGTGACATAAAACAAAAAGATCTTTTTCCTTATTTAGACTTCCAGAAAGCTGAGACCCACATTTGGGCCCCTTCTACAACACTTTTTTATTCAACTCAGTCTCAGTTTCAACTTTTCTGCCTTTATATTCTCTGTTGATTAACTCATTTTCCAAATGTTTACATTATGTGATTTACACAAAACACCATCAATATCTTTTTTAAAATGAAGAGAAATGCATAGAGCTAAGCAGTCGTGGCAGGCGGCTTACAAGGAAGCACCTGATCCACCTCCGAGCCCTGCCTCCAGCGCCCAGTCCTCCACTATCTCCTACCTCAAGGCTTAGGCTTGGCCCCAAGCCATCTTGTCTACCGATTGTTCTCTGCACTCCAGAGAGGGAAAATGCTGTAACCCAGATGATCTCTGGTGATCTCAAGGAGTTCCTGAAAATTTGACAATGAAAATTAATTTTCATTGTTTAATTGCTTAATTGTCTTTTTTTTGTAAAGCAGGTTGGGGTTTGTAAATAAAAGTGGGATGTGTGTATGTTATTAAAGAATGTGTTGCAACATCAAAAGGGTGGGAACCACTGCATTGTAGGCAAACAGACCAGCAAGGTTGGGAGCTCCAAAACCAGACTAGGATTCAAGGAGTCTCTGTTGAGCTTCATGGTTTGGGGAGTCCTGAGTGGGGAGGGTAGAAGCTAAGGAAGGAAAAGCATTTAAATTATTCATTCATTCATTCACTCATTCATTCATTCTTAAGAAGGCTGACTCTTTACTAAGTGCTGAAGATTAAAAAATAAATAAAGCACTTAAGGATAAAATATAGGAAAAGATGTTTGTGACCTTGAGTCAGGCAAAGATTTTTCGATATGACACAAAAAGCACAATCCATAAAAAAAACAAGTTAATAAATTAGACCTGAAGGAAACCAGACCATGTCATTCTAAAACATGCTCTTTGACATTAAAATTATTTTGAGCTAAAAGCAATTAAGAAGCAACACACACACACACACACACACACACATACATCCTCCACCTTTTCAGCCTAAAAGCAGGCTATAAATTCTTTTCACTAAAGATAGACTCTTATCAACCCAGATACGCACTAGAGAAATCAGAAGCAAAATCACAAACGAATGTTACTTTTTCAGTTTACCTACCCATTGTTGGAAGCCCTCAGAAGCCTGAGCTTGCCTTTGTCCCATCATTTCTCCACAAATCTATTCTTTGTGGAAGATGCTCTGTTGCTCTTTTGACTTATTTTTAGTTCAGGTTTCTCCTGCATAATGTGTGCATCATGCTTTAATAAACTGTTTTCCTCTTGTTCATCTCTCTTTTTGTTAGAGTCCCAGCAGAAAACCTAAGATGAGCAGGGTTAAGTTTGGCGTCCCTTACAATTTCACCAAAATTTAAAAAGAGAAGGACGCAAGGCTCTGAAACATAGTGTTCATATAAATATGGGGTCAGCAAACATGGCTTGGGGGGGCACCTGCTTTTGTAAATAAAGTTTTATTGGAACACAACCACACTCATTTGTTTGCATATTGTCTGTAAGTGCTTCCATGTTGCAATGGCAGAGTCTACAACAGATTTTGTAGCACACAAGCCTAAATATATTTACTATCTGGCCCTTTAAGAAATAGTTTGTTAACCCTTCATATTAAGCACAGACTGTCCAATAGAAGTCAAGACGTAATCATCCATTTAATACCATGGTAACCAAATAAGGACTGAGACAGCCAGACATACCATCCCAGCCATGGTCCAGTTCTCTCCAGCCTAGACCAGCTTGCTCCTACAGCCCAGGTCCCCTCCAGTTTTCCCTAGTGTGCTGTGCAAATGTTGCCATTTCTGTGAAAAAGGTTGGGAAGCACTGGTCTAAAGCAGTAACCATTCTTCCACAACACAATACCTTCCTGTCCCTTTACCACTGTCCCTCCTCTCACTCAGGTTATATTTGGTGAGTATCTACATCATATCAGGGAAGACACAGCCCCTGCTCCCAGGAAGCCCACACACCAGCAGGAGAGAGTTAATATGCACAAAATGTGCTAAGTCATATAATCATGACGTAAAGAAGTAGGGCTTATACACCCAAAAACCTCAATTTGAATACCAGTCCTGCCAGTTTTGAGCTCTGCAAGGTTGGATGAGTCATTTAATCTTTCTGAGCTTCAGTTCTCTCGTCTGTTAAGTATAAATGATCGTACCATCAACTGTAGTGGGGGAGGGGGTTGAGGGTTCAGTGAGCTGCTGTATGCAGAGCATCTAGTTCAGTGTCAGAACTCAAAGCTATTTTTGTTCTCAGTAGCAGTGGTAGTGATTGTGAGGCAGGAGATAGTCCGAAAGGACACTGTAGAGGCCCTGCAAGGCTAAGATAAAAAACAAAAACATCCATACATGACAAAAACCCCCTAAGACTGGTTATTTCTGTTTTCTGGGATAACTCTGAATCATGGAATGTGCCTGCGCACTACCCCTGATTCATTATAATAACATTATAATGAATTAACATTGTGGGACTCCCTTCTCCAATAGCCAATCAAGAAAATCTTGGGAAACCACACATGCAGAGTAGCTTTGAATTGTAACTCTTTGTACCTGTGCAATAGAAGCCCAACAAAGACTAGCCGGGAAGCTTCCGCCCTATAAGAAGAGAATCCCTCCAACCCACGTGGTCAATCTCTGTTCGGAGCTGGCCCGCTCCCATGTTCTGTGGAGTGTACTATCGCTTAATAAATCTTCCCTCTTTCTTTATGCTATAAACTCTGTGTGTTTGGTTCAATTCTTTGTCCTCGATCACTAAGAACCTGGTTACCTGTGCACACCTGTAACAATTGTAGTCAGTAGTAGAAGCCATAGTGATAGTAGACAATGTATTGGGTTGGCCAAAAAGTCCATTAAATAAAAGACACATTTTTCATTTTCACCAATTAATTATTGATTTGGATATTTTGAGTATGTCGGCTATCTCCTGGGTGGTGTAATGTTGATTGTTCTCAATTAATGTCCTCATTTGATCACTATCAACTTCCATTGGTCTACCCAGCTGTGGAGCACCATCCTGCCAGAAATCTCCAGCACAAAACTTCGTAAACCGACATGTTCGCTCAGCCACAGCGCCTTCTCCACGCACTGCACAAATCTTTGTGTGTTTCAGTTGTGTTTACCTTTCTTGAAATAATAAAGCATAATATGCCAAAATGTTGCATATTTTCTTCCATCTTCAATATTAAAATAGCTACACAAAAATTCACCAATTTTGATCATTTTTTTAAAAAATGGAAGCTCGTATGACAACTGTCACAATACAATCTAACAGAATTGTTTCAAATGAAGTTAAAAACAACTAAGAGCTACTAGAGTCATCTTATGGATAAAAAAAAAAACCCTAACTTTTTGGCCAACTCAACACAAGGTACAAGTCCAGCAAAGAGGAGAGGGCAGTGATATAGGTGTATTGATCAGGGATGTGTTCACGAAGGTGACATATGATCTGAATTTTTAAAAAAGATTTATTTGCATATTTATTTTTTAGAGAAAGGGGAAGGAAGGGAAGAAGAGAGGTATGGAAACATCAAAGATGTGTGGTTGCCTCCCACCCACCCCCTACTGGGGACCTGGCCCACAACCCAGGCATGTGCCCCGGCTGGGACTCCAACCCCAGACCCTTTGGTTCACAGGCCAGCACTCAATCCACTGAGCCACATCAGCCACGGAATATTCGTTCAGATCTTTAAATTAACATTTGTGGGAAAGATAATTAAGATTTGTGTTTGACTTTGGCAAGGAACCTTGCAGCCAGAGCAGCAGTTTATGTTAATAAAACAAAACAAACAAAATAAAACTTTGGTTTTTTCCCCTTCGGTCTAAGAAATTGAGGATGGGGAAGCGTGGTGGGTGTGGAACTGCTTCCCGAGCTGCAGTTCTGGTTTTGCAAACATTTGTGAGACAAAGGAAATTGCCCCAGTTCCCCAGAGAACTGGGTTGTGAGGTAAGTGACCTCGCAAGTCGTAAGTCGATCTACCCATCCAACCACATGTGAATTAGCTTCTTTCCCCTTGGATACATTGTTTTATTTTAATTTTGAGGAGGCTTTAGAAAATTTCTATCCGGCTTTGAACTTTTAGTTTCTAGCTTTGCCAGATTCCTGATCAAAAAGTTATCAAATCCTCTCAAATACCTTGTCAGATTTTAGCTGGGAGAAGCAGTAACTATTTCAGGCAGTGCTAAATAATTCCATGGACTCAAGAGAATGCCTAAGTTATCATTTTCCTGAATCATTTCATCTGAGAGCCGAAAGGAAGAGCTCACAGCCTGCCCACCCTAGTGAAACGGAGGGTCCTCATGACTTTAAATTTAGCTTTTAATTCTAACTCTGGAAACCCTCTCTTTCACTCTCTACAGCCCTCAGAGAACTGGCCTTTCCCCCTGATAATCAACAACCCTGGAGGCACAAAAGCCAGTGGCCTGTACCTCAGTAATAGTCCCATGGTCAGGACTTCTGGCAGGCTAGAGGTAACATGTGACCTAAGTTATGTTTCATTTCCTGAGCCCGAAGGTGAACCGATCCCCTGCCTACTTCGCAGAGGAGGGACGCTGAAACAGACCTGAGAACTGCCCTCAAGGCCTGAAGAAATGATTCACTGCCCCTACTCAGCTCTGACCAATCAGCTCCCAACACCTCCCGAAACCCCTGACCCACGATGTCTTGTGATTTTTGCCATATATAATCTATAACCTACGTTGCATCGGGGAGTCCAAGCGTGAGCACTAGCTCCCCGTTCTCCTGAATGATGTCGTTCATTCACAAATAAATAGCCAATACTTCTCCACAGCAATTCTCGGTGTCCAGTGTTCGGTTCTGCTAGTGGCAGGGTGGATGAACTCTTTTTGTTCGATAACGGCAGGCAGGCAAAAAGTCAAGCCAAGCCTTAGGGCACAGGAAAAGCTATCCCTGGGAGAGAAAGGGTAAATAACCCATTGATCTTACAGTCTTTTGTTTTAGGCACTTTATATATATATTATCTTTTTGTTTTGTTTTGTTTTGCTGTTTTTTTTTTTTTGTTAGCCTATTACAGGAGATTCTTGCTTTTAATTACCTGCTTAGGTGATGACAATTTCTTTTAGGATTCTCTCAGAGCTCTTTTGAAAGTTATTTTGTCTTTTAGAAGCTTATGCAAATCAAAGAATGAATTCCATCGCCCCTGTGGTTTAGAATTCCCTAAGGAGGGGCCCTGGAGGTGGACTTAAGACAAAATTTTGCTGTAATGGCCGTTAGAATTTTCAATTATTTTGGCCAAGTTGGTCCATTTAATTCAAAAGGCAGAAGAGGAGGAATCAAAATGTTTGTACCTGTAACTGGCTAGAGTTCCTGTGGAAGGAGCTTGTGGGGACTTTTAGAGGGTGAAGATCCCACGTTAAAAGATGGATTCTCCTGAAAGGTGTCACAGCCGGGCAAAAAAGACAAAAGAAGTATCCGTCAAAAGCCCCAGGTAGTTTGTTTACCCAAAAGCTAAGTTAGTTTGCAGAAGAGGGTTGGGTGGGCCTGGAAAACAGGTTTATAGGATTTATGACTATGTCCTCCCTTATGAAATTGTTTTCTTATTTGGCTGAGGAAGTTTCAGAATAAGAAGTGAGTTCAGATTTCTCTTTAATTCAGAATTTACTTTGCTTAGTTTCAAAGTTGTTTCTTGAAGGGAGGCTATCTTTGAACCATTGGCTTTTTAGGGCCCTCTAAATGAGAAGCGTTTTCCAATTGTGCACATAAATACATTAATTTCAGAATCTCAAAAGATACCCTGAGCAGCCACTGTAATTCCAAATTGCCCTCCTTAGCAGAAAAGTCCATCAAGACAAAAATTCTTAGCAGAGGGTAGCCTATAAACCCATATGGCACTGTAAAATAGGGTCATTCCTCCATAAACAGACTCAGAAAGAGCATCCTGTTGCAAAAACTGGTGTCAGAGGACCCAGGAATTAAAGCTCTGAACTGCAGCTGAAGGGGGCAGGCTTGGAGCCAATGGAACTGACCACTGGAACACTGGAGCAGTCAAGCAGTGCCCTTGGTGCAATCCAGTGGCAGCCCCAGAGAGAAAAGGCAGTGTTCTTCAGATGCCACAACACTGACACCATATGTATCAAGAAAACTTGAAAAGAGTTTGGTGGCTTTGGATAGAAATTAGTGATAAAGATTTATTCAAGGGTCTTACAGTTTGCAAACTTGGAACACGGCTAGGCAAAAACCCAGAAGTTTTCTGGAAGAAGAAAGAAAAGTTAAAGGTTCTTATAGTAAAAAGTGCCTTCTTGAGAATAATCAGTCCTCCTTTCTTAGCCTCAAGATTGGTCCAGAATGGTAATCAGTCAGATGTCGGGCAGTCCGCATAATGGATGCCAGGAAGTCTGGATACCTGAGTCCTCTAGGAGGCATTCAGAGGGTTATCTGCAGGACTGAAAAATTCAAAAACTTTAAGCACCCAACCTAGTCAGAACAGGAATCGGTCTTCCCTCATGCCTCAGCCTTCATAATGTTAATAATTTTAGGATCTTGATTAAAGTGAAGTTTGGGTTGTCTAAGTTGCTGTTCCCAGAGCTCCCGAAGGCCGACTGGAGGTAAGGGTGCCGGGAGCACTGGGTGAAGAGTAAAAAGAACGTGAACAGAGCTGCTCGGAGTTTCCCAGGATGAAGTTGGTCTAACAGAGAAGCAGGGAGGTGCAGTGGGAGGGAACGCCCCAGACTAAGTTGTTCTCATTCTTCTATTTTTCAGCTGGGACAGTGGGGCAGATTACTGAAGATTTCTGGCTCCCTTGTGCTATGTTTTCTTCTTCTTCTTTTCTTTTCCTTTGTGTGTGTGTGTGTGTGTGTCTGTGTGTGTGCTGTTTAATTATGGGATTTAAATAAACAAAATATGAGTTCCTTCCTGTATTAACAGGAGGGTGCTGCTGTATGGCGGGATGGCTGTTATGTCCCAAAATGGGCTTTAACACGTCCTGGGTAGTGCCTTGGTTTGCATGTTTCCTTGGCTCTCTGGTGAGCCTGGCAGGCTTCTGCAGAACACGTCCAACCCGCCTACTGTGAAGGCCATCTTCTGCTTGTAATGAACAGCCTGAGTCTCAACCCTCCAGGGAGGCGCCTGATTCCTCGAGGTTGTGTGTGAGACTGGGTCAGCCTCTGGCAGCCAGAGGCCCACAGACGCAGAAGGGCGAAGTCTAGGCTGCCACCAGATGGATCCTGGGAAGCAACTGGCGTTTCTCTGACATGCTTACAGAACTCTCTTCTCAGAAAAAGTGATTTGTCCCAAAGTTTGGAAGCTTAATAGGGTTTGCCACAGAGGAAGACTTGGCACAAGTCTGTACTGACTTTATCAGCCTCTGCCCCGAATGTGAATTTGAGTAGATGATCTCAATTATTTGGTGTCTCGTGCAGTGGGGTGGAATGGAGAACTCCGGTCCTGTCATATAGCACCTGAGGAGGGGTCTTGGGCAAGTTAATGTGCATTCTCATTTCCCTCACTTGTGAAAGAGAGATCGTATCTCAGAGGATCAGATGATATAAAATAGTATGGAGATGCCTGACCTACGTGAATGCAGTATTCCATCCCATATTGCCTTAAACGTGTGGATAAAAATACACGCTTTCAGCAATTTTTCATATTTACCCCATGTGATTTGCCACAACTCAGATTTTACCCTCAGACCAGAAATGAGCTAGTCAGGGTTCTTCTGCCTTTCAAAGGCTAGATTGGGGCTCAAATACTTGAAATTAAACCATAATAGAAGAAATCTTCCCCAGCAGCAAGCCAGCTGGTGGGTGTCTAGGGACAGGCAATCCCCCTTCTCTAGGCTGGCTGGCCTGGGAGATTTCCCCAGGGGCCTGGCGTCACGGAGATGCACCGAGCACGCCTGATTGAGCCGGGCCTGGATGGGAGGATTACATTTCATCCAGTGTTGGAATCGCTTGAAAGTCCCCTTGTCCATCCAAAGATGCAAAAATGAAAGCAGCAACTCATGGTCTGGCTGAGGTGAGAACTTTATTGTGAGCCATTCTTGCATCTTTTGTTTTCTGTCTGTGCAAGACATATTGAGCCAAGTAACGTAAGAATCACATGCATGTCGATTTTATCTTGCGCCCTGCACACATTTCATACATATACACACATGTGTGTATATATATTATACACACACACACACACACACACACACTCATCATGCATGTAGGCAGCCAACAGAAAGAAAAGTACGCCATCATGTTCTCCCCTGAATACCCGCGGCATGCCAGGTTTTATTCCAAGCTGCCACTTTACTGAAGAGGGACGTTCTTAGGCCCCTTGGAGAGGGAATCATCTTGGTTTTACCGTCTTTATCTGTAGACCTCAGATCAGCGATTATCAACCGTTTTCATCTGGCACACATAAACTAATTCTGCAGCACACCCCAAAATGTATTTTTTGCCTGACAAAAAAAATAGGTGTAATTTTGATTCATTGACACTGATGGCTGTCGTTTTGGCTGTTGTCGTTTTTTAATTGGACAATCTAAGGGAAAAGAGGTCAGTGCCCCTGACGAAACAGTCAGGTGCTGCGTGGTTTAAAAGTTCTTGTGGCACACCAGTTGAAGATAGCTGCCTTGGAGCTTCCTGGAAGGAAATTTTCATCACTTTCACTTTTTGAACGTGCCCACATTCACAGGGCTCCTTCTTGGGTCTGCTGCTTCAAACGGAGGTGGGACGAGGCAGGGAGCCCAGCCATTCTTTTTAAGGCACACAGGTGTGCGTGTGCACCATAAATCGGTTGAAGTAGTGTCCGAATTCTGTTTTTTTTTTTTTTTTCTTTTTCTCTTTACCAATCCCTTTCTCATCATGATGGACGCTTCCCTCCAACCCCATGCTCAGCTACTTCATGAGGTGAGGGTTCACAAAAGTCATTCTGAACTTTTCAGATGTGTCTCCTGAAGTACTCACTCACCCTCTCCCGGTGTGACCAGCGGTCACCACAATGAGTCATCCATCGGGCTGTAATCCACAGCAGCCTTAAATAACAGCAATACCAGGGCTATGACTTAACGTTTTCCATTTTTATTAAAACTCTCACTTCCGTCAAGCCTGATTATCTTAAAGCTAATTTTATTCCATGCTTGGCCTTTGAGTTTGTGCTAATTTGCAAATCTTTTCCAAATCACTCTCTTAAATCATTGCAAGAAGGACTGATCAACTCTCACCCATTCAATTCCTTAGCAGATTCAGGAAGACAGACTCTCTTTCCCCACAGAGAGAGGGTGTTGGGAGACAAAGGGATAGCAGGAATCCTCTTTACAAAGTAAGAGTTAGGGGCAAAGAACTAAATTTATGCATTTATTATAGACACACATACATAATGTAGTTGTGTTTATATAGTTTATATGTATATGACAATGATTCCCCAGACAGCTTATCCTTCTACAGGTGTAAGGAAGAAAAGGACTAAAATTTAAAGATCAAAAATCTCTTCTGGGGTTGTGGTCGATTAAAAATATATATTCTCTCAGTATATAAACGTACCTACAGCACTGGCCTAATGTCAGTCCCTTATTCATTGTGTTGTGCATTTTAGATGAGCACGATGCCATGTCTACACAGAGAGCCATACACGTTTATGTCTCTATGATTATAGCTAAGTGCTCATTTCCCCCTTCCTTTATCTTTTCCTGAGGAGTCTCCCCGCACTTCTTTTAAGACATATTACAAGTTTCTTGAAGAAACTGGTGCACACAGCTCAGCACAGTGCTGGGTGCACACTAACTTATCTTCTTTCTTCCCAGTCAGTGGTTAGTACTTGCACCCTTTCTGGACTCTCTGCCATTTTAAATGTGCCTCTTACACATAAACATCCCTTCACACGCAACTAGGCAGCGCTGGCGCCATGCTCCATTGGTCTCTGAAACTTCTGCAGGTGTCTGTGCTGCAACATCTGAGTACAAAAGCAAAACATTTGGAGAGGGGCCGTGGCTTTTAAGATTTAGCAAGTTTGTAATCAGTTATGTATTCCCCATTAAGAAATTTTAGTCATCTTTCTCCATTAAACAAAAAGAGCCTGAACACTATAAAGAATGCCACAATAAGAACTTTATTAACTAAAAATACTGCTCTTAAACAGATGAAACAATTTAAATAAAAGCTTGAATTAAATAAGCCTGTATGCACTCACTGGGGAACTATGCACCTACACCAAAATCACAAATGAAATAAAAGCCAAACCTTAGGAGTAGCTGGTTTTCTAGGGGTATCATTTCCTTACTCTTTACCCAGGCAACTCATTCCTTTTTCTCTCAGGATTCCTATAGACTTGGTACTCGTCCAACCACCAGGACACAGCTCCCCCTCCTCCAGAAAGAAGTGCTTTCTGGTCCTCATAGCGCTCCTCCAACTCTGTAACACTTAAAACTGTGCCTTTCATTTCCAGCCTAGTGTGGGTCTCATATGCACACAACCCTGTTTCCATACTAGAGAGCTGGGCTGTCCTAACTTCTACCCAGTCTTCGCATAATATTGACTTCACGGAGTTTTGGATGTGGACCCGTGTGGGAAAGGACACAAGCTAAGTCACCCATCCCATCTCATGTAACCTGGGGGCTAGCTCTGACTCGTGGCTCATTGAAGAATACAAAAGACTCAAATAAGTAAAGAAAATTGATCCGGGCCCCCCAATCCAAGGTCTTGAGTCTTAATTAACTGGTGGTATGAAATGATAACACACCTGAGAACTTCTGGATGCACATTTGTCCTAATAACTGCAAGTGAACTTTTCTGTTAATGCTCTCATTTACTGGTTGGCGCTTTCCATGCTGCTTCTCAAGAACTCAAGTACAGAGCTCTGCCCCTTGCTGTGAAGCATGGAGGCTTAAGTACACATTGTTTTAGTGTTGGTGGCTTTCCCACTGGGGACAGAACGGGCCCACTCTCTCCTCATGACTAAGTCCGGAGAATGTGTGTGAAAGAATTCTGTGACCTTTTCACCTGAGCAGTATTCCACCCATTGTTCGTGAGCGCCTGGGCTACAAGAGCTGTATCACAGCACGGCTTATTACAACACATGCATGGGAACCCGGTATGAGCTCTGCCCAGCCCCAAACTCACGGACATTAGTGGATACTTTGAAGCGCAATGTATCACCCCACACCCACTGCTTCCTGAGTCTAGCAGTTTGGTGGGCCTAATCTTTTCCGCAAGCTGACTCTTAAGATCTCCATGGTTCTCTTCTTTGCTAAGTATGAACAATGCTTCTGACCCTAAAACGCTGCCCTTCAGGACATGTGCAGTAGTCCTCCTTCATCTGTGGGGGACACAGTCCAAGACCCCCAGAGGTTGCCTGAAACTGCAGAGAGTACATAACCCTGCTTTTTAACAGTAAGAAAGTAACAATCACTAAGAATAAAACAGTTGTGACAATATACTCTAATAAATGCCATACTGCTAGTTGAAAGGGCGAAGTGACTAATGGGTGGGTAGTGGATACAGCACGGCTACTCTGGACAAAGGGATGACAGGTGTCCTGGGTGGGATGGAGCAGGACTGCCTGAGATTTCATCCCAGTACTCAGAATAGTAAGCAATTTAAAACTTACAAATTGCTTATTTCTAGAACTTTTCATTTACTATTTTTGTGCCATGGTTGACCACAGGCAACTGAAAACAGTGGGAAGTGGAACTGCGGAGAAGCAAGACTACTGTCAGGTTTTCTTCCTCTTCAGCACTAGGGATAAACTTGCAGGGTCCATTTCCCAGTCCTCTGTGGCAAAGATCTGCAGTGGGAGATTCGCGAGCTGCCTCCAGAGTAGAGGGCACTAGGCTACAAAATGAGAATGATCTGGGTTCACATCCAGTGTGCCATCTGCTAGGTGGGTAATCTTGAACAAGTTATGTTTCTGTCAGCCTGTCATGTCATCTGCCAAATGGAAGTAACACCACCTTCCATGAACAGGGTTGTGAAAATTGTAACAGACATAGAGGCTCTGGCGTACTGCTCCAACATGGTAGATAATCAATATTAGTTACTGTTTTTATTATCCAAGAGTTTGAACTGAATAGAGTCCATGGTTTTTAATTCCCTGTTATAGTCCTCTCAGAAGAAACTTCCAGGACTAGAGTTAAAAACATACTTATCCTGTGAGGCTGTTAAGTGTCTGCAGAGGTTACTTAGAGGGTAGAAAACATTAGAGCACTGAGGCGGGACAATGTTGCCCCTACCCCCACTCCCTTACGGCCCCAACCCCCGTCCCCACTTTACCAACTAACCCTATATGCCCATTTGTCCTTGTCTCCAACCCTACTTGATGAAAATGCCTGTGGTTTTAGAGATTGTCAAAAACTTAAGAATGGTGAAGTGAGACCTCAGAGAACTACATATATTCCACTGAAAGAGATGGGTAACTGCTACAGTTTCTTGTCCTTAGCAATATAGTGGCTTCCATGTGCCGAGATCCCGGTCTGACGAAAAGAAATGACTCGAAGGTCATGGATGGACCTCACTGTCCACTTTGAAAGCTCCTGCAGCACCTTCAGGCCCCATAACTTCTTTTCAAAGAGACCACCATCTCCAGCAATAACGGGCACCCCGTCAGCCTCACTGGCGGGGATCTTGTGTTCCAGGAGTGCCATTAATTCTTCCAGCTGGTAAGCAAAGGCAGCAACTTGGAGTAGAAGCGTATGTATTGCTTGATGGAAATCACCTTCAGCTGGAGTAAAATGCACCCGCTGGTCGTCTAAAAGCCTGGTCAACATAGCATGGAAGGTACGATAAGCTTGGAGGTTCTCTTGGAGTCGCTCGGCCTCAGTCAGCTCACCCCACCGATCAGTGCTTGCCACTGGCACACCGCCCACAGAATCCAGGCTTATGTTCTCGTTCAGGCCCTGATGCTTCACCTGGCCAAGAACACAGAAAAACATCACACCTTCTGCCATCACCCCAACATTCTAAATAACACCTAAATCTCATTTAAGATCTTATTCACCTCTCTGGTCATGGACCCAAGTTATAAATGAAGTCTAGAGCAGAAACTTTTTTTTTTTTAAGATTGTGATGATTTATGTTTGGAGAGAAGGGAAGGAGGAGAAACATCAATATGTGGTTGCCTCTCACATGCCCCTATGGCGGGCCTGGCCCACAACCCTGCGTGTGCGACTGGAAATCACACTGATTTCCAGTGTGACCCTTTGGTCTGTAAGCCAGCACTCAATTCACTGAGCCACACCAGCCAGAGCTAGAACAGAAATTCTTGATTGGGGTCCACGACTGGGCTCTAGAAAGACCCTACTGTCCCTGCACACGAGGCTTTGACTACTGTTCATGTTTCTTGGGGGGATCTGCAGCTTTCATTAAGTTCTAAATGTTCAGAACCACTGGTCTGGGGTAACTTCCCACTTCAAACTCCCTCCTGAAGTATTTTAATCATACTGAAGTTTTAAGTATTTTTTTTTAAATATACTTCAAGATCCCGGCCATACCTGTAAGCCCTAGAAGGTAGCCACTGGATTTTTCTAATCGTCCTTGCCTCCATTGCCCATTCTCAGTAGTGAGAACAATCCTTTAGAGGGTCCCCAAGCCAGCAACTGACCCCTGGCCTGCCAGGAACCAGGGTGCACAGCAGGAGGTGAGTGGAGGCCAGGAGCGCAGCTTCCTCCAGCTCCCCGTCACTTGCCTTACTGCCTGAGCTCCATCCCCTTCCACCGCAACCCCCTCCACCCCGGGAGTGGGAAAACTGTCTTCCATGAAACTGGTCCCTGGTGCTAAAAAGGTTAGGGAGCGCTACTTTAGAGAATTCAGTGGAAAGTACTTTAAAAAAACTGGTACTTCAGAGTCTGATTTCTGATTGGTGGGGCTGTGTAAAGATACTCTCCACTAGATCTGGAGTGTTTCCATAGCAGATCTTACGGAGACACTCACGAGAATCTTCCACTGAGAAAACCAATCTGGACCCCAAGGTTAACTTTCCCTAGTCCCCAGTGAATCTTCAGGGAATCCTTTTGATAGAGGTGACCTTTCTATTTAGACCCAGAAATACTTTTGATGTATTTAACTAAAAATTAGGTGGCTAATACTGTAGAGGAGAAATTGGTTTACATCTACACTGCTCCTTTGCAATCCCATAAACCTTACTCTGCCTTTCATTTACATAGTTCAAAAATTCAGAACAATGTATATAAAGAACCCAAACTCAGAGGGCTCATGGTTAATTTATTCTGGTAGAATTCAGATTGTAGGCAATCACATTAGGAACAGCCTCCAAGACAAACAGCCAACCCTACCTAGCACTCCATGTGTATTTTCTTACTCAAGGGACACATCTAAAAATCGAGAAAAAAAGCTCATGAGCTTCCTGAAGGGAAGGGGCCATGTCAAGTATTATGTGCCCAATATACAACTGACTGTATGATTAGGGCTTTCATAGTTAATAATGGGCTGGAGTATGATGATGAGGGGTTGGATCAGAAGAGATGAGGAGAAAACAGACATCAGCAAAATAGGCAACTTACATAAGATTCCGTAAGAGCGGTCAGGTCTGAACGAATCTTCCTTGCTAGCCAGATAGAATGGCTACAGAGGTCCCGGCGGTGAGGGGTCAGCGGTGAATGCTCTGCAAAAGCCATCCCCTAACTCAACTGTCCCAAGAAATAAGTGAGCGGAGTTTGTTTCTGTCTACACTGGTCCTAATAAGAAATGTGACTCTCAGAAAAAATCCACTGGGAATTCTCTACTAATGGAATGGTGTACCCCACCCCCACACCCCGCCTGACTCAGAGGTTGCAGCAAATTCCTGGCTGTGGACTTTTGTGCCCATGGAATCAAAGGCCCCTTTTACTCAGTTTTTTTTTCCCCTGCAGCGTCTGCCTCCATCTCTCTTCTCCACTGAGTGCCTAATGTACTTGTTTTTATGTCATTGTTTTGCTTCTGCACTTAGCAACACGGTCACTATCACACCAATCCTCATGACACCCCTGCCTATGTAATGTACTTCATATACACATACCATCTTCTATCACCACCCTCCCCTGTGCTCCCCACCTTTCTTTTCTCGGCCCGGCAAAGTACTCAATAATATTGTATTTCTATTATTGATATACCTGTTCTTTATTAAGCACCTAATCTGAGCCAGACACTGCTCAAGACTTTAAAGCCTATATTTGATCTTCAGAAAAACTGTGAGGTATTTCTCATGTCTTACATAAAAAATTAAATAATGTGCACAAAACCCAATAACAAGGCTCAAAATTTAATTCTACAGCTGTTTCTCCCACTGACTTCCCAATTTGATTGTCTAAATCACATTTGTTCAAGAAACAAAGTTTATGTGAAAAACCTCCTTTAAAAAATATAGCTTCCTTTTACTCCCATCCTTTTGCCATGTATTTAGTTTAATTTACATTACAATAAAAATCAGCTAAGGAAGCATCTCTAATCCCAATCATGATGCCTTCCTTGTAGCTACAGGATGAAGAAGGTATTGTTTAGGCCTTTCTTTTCCAAAGGGCAGGAAACACCCAGCCCTGCCTTGGTAACATTTCTAAGGCAGTCTTACTTAAGTGACAATATGCTCTTCAACAAAATAAGAGAATGAGTTGGGCTTTGAAATGAGGGCAAAAGAGTTTAAAACCACTTGGAGAGTTCCTACTCTAGTATATTTTCACTTATTCCACAGGTTAAAGGATGGTGCCAATTGGGAAGGAGTTGCAAGTTTCAACTTCAAATGAATCAATTGGCTTTACTATTTCATATCAGACATTGCCTCTAAATTGAAATACATACCTTCTCAGGGGCAAATTTCCACAGGTAAACAATGAAGGAAGAATGTAAGGGAGAAAGAAATGAGGGCTGGGTGGATGTCACAGTAGGCCTTTTAAGAAGGTAGAAGGACTCTATTTTTTTTCTTTAAGTTAGTACTTTGCCAACTGATCACAGGATCATACAGCATCTCAGCACTGGAAGTCAAGAACTGAACAGTCAAGTTACTAACTACCTGATTCTGGACAGGAACGAACAACAGTACCTGCCACCTAAAACCTGCGCTGAGGGCACTGGGTTTCTTATTTAGCAGCAGCACCAATTGATTCTGTAACCCGAGGACAACCGTAACTCAGTACCACCAAGGAAGACCAGCTGCTTCCATGAAGACAACTTTTATTTTTCTTCTTTACATATTTATTTTGGATATGCCTTACCTAGATTAAGAGAAAACAAGAACTTGAAAAGCAGAGTATCCCTTTTATTATAATTTCTTTTTACAACTTTTTTCAATCTAGATTCAGGTAACTACCTGTCTCTCCCATCAAAGGAGAAGGGTCCTGCACATTACAATAGGCAAAAGGCTTTTAGGAAATAAAATATTTTAAATTGATCCATTACAATTTTTTAATTTTTTTGAGTACATTGGGAAGTGGGAAAAACACAGGAGAGAAAAATGGTATTTCAGACAACCAGACTGTAATAACCTCAGGTTTAATACATTCTTTATATTTTTTTCTCCAAATAGGTACAAAGGAGGTTCAAGTGCTCTATGTGGATGCTTTTCCATACCTTAATACATATATTTTTTACTCCCAGTAATCCTGGCCAGTGTTTATCTAAATTCTCTGAAGCATATTATGTCTCAATTACGTAAAATAACCCTGGTCAATCAAACAAGGGGGAAGCACAGAAATAATGCTGGTATCTCTACCTTTTCAGAATCTAGAATTGCCAATTCACGATGGAGAACATGTAGTAGGAACAAGGGGTTAACAGAATTTGATTAAGAGTAGGAAATGCAGAGTGTTAAGATTAAAAGAGCTCCTTGGAAGGACAATGAAGTAAACAGCACGAGGAGCAGGAAGGAAAAAGGGAAGAAAGCCCAGAATAAGTTGGTTTACTTACACCAGCTCTTTCGTACGCTAGCATCCCTTTCTCAAAAGGAAAAACAAAAAGTTCATAGAAAATATTTAAAATTTATCACAAACTGCGATAATTTATTGGAGCAAATTGTAGGCAAACGGTAGCTATGAAGAGGACAAAATGGGGGGAGAAATAATAGAATTTTAATTATTAGAACTAACTAGTTGTCTTTGGCGGGGAAAGGAGTGTGAGATAGGGAAGAACATATGTCCCTGTATCCCAGTTTTTTATGCAGTCTGCTTTAGAGTACGTGGCTAAAACACCTGATAACTAACTTCCAAGACTGTAATTTATGGACACAAAGGTAAATTTCGGCAACAGATGCTAGCTAGTGAAACAGTACAGAAGGGACTTACATGGGGCGGGAAACCAACTTTGTTGCAGACCCGTCCAGTCAGTCATAGAGTATTTTCAAATCTAATCAACATACCAAAGTCAACTCCAAATCCTTACTGTGGGCAGGAAAGCATATTCCACATCCCTTCTATCATTATTCCATTTTCTACCCCTACATTGGAGGGATGGCAAATCTGCAACACTCTGAAAAGAAACAATAGGGCATTGAAGACCGTTCACTGTAGGTGTTGCACTCCCTATTCCTGGCATCCCAACCACTGACACTAGTGGGTGTAAAGTAAGCCTCTTTCAGAGATGACATTTTGTTACCCCTCTTCTCGGGGAAAAAAACAAACCAGAGAAAATTAACACACTTTGTAGTTTTAGTGTTTGTGAAAAACAAGCTGTTTCTTATTTTGTTCTCAGCAGAACATCATTCTTTCCAACAGCCGTCGTGCACTTCTGACAAACAATGCATAGGGCAAGCCATGAATTCCAGCTTCTGAGGTACACAGGGCAGAAACTCCCTAAAAATGTCTTCTGGGAGTTATGAACTTATACCAGTCTCTTTCATGGACAGTAAGAAGCAATCCATCCCATGAAAATCCCTATCGCAAGGGCAGGAGTAAATCCCAAGATTTCAGGTGGAAGCCACAGCAATTATTATATTATTAACTTTGTCTATTGGAGGCTTTCCTCTTCCCAGGTGTTACTGAAGGGAGACACAACTAAAACTGTATGGCTCCCAGACTATTCCTTCACTAATGGCAGTGTCCTTCACTAATCGGGAGCTGGAATGAACCAATGATAAAGCAAAGCAAAAACAAAGCGAGGGGCCAGAGTTGGGCCAACAGGGAGGCGTGTGTAAAGAAATGATGGGAACAAAATAAAAACAAAAACAAATTTGCAAGAGAAAATCTTTTATCTGTAATTCAGACCCTGAACCACCTTCTTCATCCCCTCAAAATTCCTAAATCTCAATGCTTTAAAAATTCACAGAGCACTAATTACCATAAATCTAACATTCTTCCCTAAAAAGCCTTCCAAAAAAGCACTAAGCTACTGTAGTGATTTTATTAGTGCTGAGGACCAGCTTCAAGGCCACTGGAGAGCTATGATTTTAGAGGCTGGCTGTGCTTCTTCAACCCTACATCTATCTTACCTTCGAAAGTACCTCTTATGGAAAAGGACCCCATGTCAGAATAATCTAATCTCTCCCAGCCCCACAAAATATAGCAACAAAGACAAAAAAAAAAAAAAATCAGACTTTCCATTAATAAATAAGGAATCTCAGGTTCCACAACACAAAAACACACATGTTCAAAGTGCAAATTTCTGCCATTAGACTGGGACTTTTTTGTCTTACTGATACACAGCCCTGTGCTACAGTCAGAGACCGTGCAGAGGGCAGCCCCCTCCCTGCTGGGAGCCTGCTTCCAAGCAAGTGAGCACCACTGAGAACCATATGGAGGTGTTGGGAGGAGGACTGAGGTGCTGGGGTCAAAGTGGTCCCCATGTATCCTTCCTTTCAAAAACCCAGTGAGGAACGGAGGAAAAGGGGGTGAGAGACGTGTGCTGTTTTAACAGCTCACCCTGCTAAGGGGCTCTAAAGTGCCAAGTCAAGCTACCAGCCTCCAGAGATTAGAATTGGATGATACTTTGAGGATAAGTGTGCTGCAGTGGGTAGAAGCCAGACCATAGGGCAGCAGTAAAGGAGGAGAAGGGATTTATAGGACAGTATATACTACTCAGAGTTAAAAGCTGATCCAAAGCATGTAAGAATTATAGGTTGGAAAAGGGGATCTGCTAATGAGCAGGAAGTCTGCCTGGCTGGAACTGAGCATGAGGATCACCCTCACTTTAAGAGCTTATTTTTTGTCTACTTTTCTGATAAAGGCAACATCAATTTTATAAAGGGGTTAGGACAGGGAGAAAGGAGGGAGGGTGTGTGTGTGTATGTGTGTGTGTGCTGTGATCCACATTGGAAAGAGCAGGCCCTTCAGTTATTTCACTAGATCTTAAATGCTTTAAATTTTTTTGTCCTTTTTATCTTTTACGTACAAAGTCTGAGCTGTCCCAGTGCCTAAAGTCTTCCCTTCTACTAAGGTCCAGTAGAGTCTGAATCTTCAATCAGAACCTCTGTGGTAGCACCGAGTATATCTGAGTTCATGACCAGCCCTTCAGTGCCCCCACTGCTGCTGCTTCCCACAAAGATCTTCCCATCAGCCATCAGGCTCACCCGTTCTGTCCCACTACAGTATGACTTTGACATCCCTTCAGCCTCTAGCAGGAGGCACTCTCCAGAGGTGGAGTTTCCCAAGGGCTCAGGAAGAAGAGGAAGACCCTGACCATCTGCAGGTTGTGTCAGGGACTCTGGGTTAGTGCCCAGGATATCTGTGCTGGTGATGAGGGCGCCTGCGTTGGCAGCCAGAGCTTCGGCAATCAGCACCTCAGGGTGGCTTTTTGCTTTGTGTGCCACTACGCTGTCCTTCTTCTCAAATTTTTTGCCACAGATATTGCAAGAGAACTGGTAGAAGGAGTCTGCATCATGCTTCTTCATGTGCCAGTTAAGGGATGCTTTTTGCCGACAAGTGAATCCACAGATCTCGCATCTAAAGAGAATAGAAGAGGAAATGGCTGATCAGATAGAGAAAGAGAGGTCACAAACACAGACAATTGTCAGTAGCTTATACTTGTGAAAGACTAGGAAAAGTTACCAGATGAACACTAGTCTGATTTTTTTCTTCTCTTTGTTTAGAAGACAGAAGAAACAAGAAAAAGTCCACTAAGCAGCTCCTCTAAACAATCCCCATTCTAATTTGGTAAAAGTAAAGAATAGTAGCAGCTGAGATTTTTGTAAAGGGGCTGACCCTCAAGAGGGATAGATGGTCCTTCTCACCTAGATGTTTAACAATAAATACTCACTGTAATGGCTTCTCGCCTGTATGAATCATCCGGTGCACTGCCAGATTGTGAGAACTCTTGAAGGCCCGAGCACAGTATTCACAAATATAATCCCTTTGATCTAAGAAGAAAAATAATATGGTTAGTGTTTCACTCAGAATCCCTCTAAGTATTTTTTTCCTACTTTACAATAAACAGATGATTAGGTAGATAGATTCAGAGTAAAAGCAATACTGTTTTTAATGTATAAACACTGTATAAACAAAACATCAAGAATATACAGGATTTCTTTTTCTTTTTTGCTACAAACATTCAGTAGTATAAAGATCTATTTTTTAAAAAACTGGATAGAAATAGACAAGAACTAAAATCTTAATCTTAATTTTATCAGTAATCCAGATTTTGGATAAATTGCTTGGCAAGCAAACTATTTTCCATGGATTTCATTCTTTAAAAATGTGACCCAAGATAAACAATTTACACCTTTCTCAAAACATTCAAGTTGCTGCTATCAAATATACCGCACATACCTGTAATTTACCTTGTTCTCCTACCCTGCATCTTCTGTACCATTCAACTACCTCCTCTCTTTCATTTCACAAACCCCCAAATTTCACAGGAATTTTGAAGAATTTGGTAACATAGTGTGGAATCTATGTGGCAAAGGAGCACTGTACTTAATTATTTCTTCATCACTTGGTTCACAAGAGTGGACAAAAAGATGCTTAATATCATTTGTTGAATGAATGAACACTACATTTTCTATGCCTTTCACTTAAAATTATTACAAACACAGTGAAAGTTAAAAGGCAAATAAATTAATTCCATACCCAAGCCCAAACAGTTTTAAAACTAAGTATGGGAGAGCCCTGGCTGGTGTAGCTCAGTGGATTGAGCGCGGGCTGTGAACCAGGCATCACAGGTTCGATTCCCAGTCAGGGCACATGCCTGGGTTGCAGGCCATGGCCCCCAGCAACCGCACATTGATGTTTCTCTCTCTCTCTCCACCCCTCCCTTCCCTCTCTAAAAATAAATAAATCTTAAGAAAAATAAAATAAAATAAAAATAAATAGCTGTATCCCCAGGGCCTGGAATGCCACTGGATACATAGTTTAAAACAAAACAACAACAAAAAAAACTTAGTATGGGAGAACAGCCAAGTTTTTCTCAAGCTTAAATGTATTTAGAACTATATCACCTGGGCATCCTGTTAAATGCAGATGCTGAGTCAGCAGGTTTGAAGCAGGGCATGAGATTCTGTATCTCTAACAAGAGCTCAAGTGACGCCACCAATACTTACCAGTCTATTTTCTATACAATGAGTAGTAATATAAAAAACAACAACAACACACAGTTCTAACCCAGAGACAACTCTTAGTATCTCCCAGGTCTCCACTTGTCCAGCTCCACTGTAGTATCACAAACAAGAATGGGGTATCCATTTGTTTAAATTAATTATATTTTCAAAGAGAGCCTGTATATACTAATTTGGAAAAGGAAAACCTTACAATGGCACCACAGAATTGTATTAACCAAATATAAATATTTGGAATATAGTAAATTTCTAAAACAGTTTGTCACAGCAGGCTTGTAATATTTAGCTTAAAGTCTAAACTGGAACAAGACAGTCTCACAGGAAGAAGAGTGGAGAAATGGCAGCACCCAGCAAGAAATGGAGTACAGATAGCATTCTTCTGAAGAAACACAGCACAATGCAAAGATTGCAGACTTTGGAATGACTGAGACCTAAATTCAAATCCTGATACTTCTTGAAAATCTAACATTATGGCAGGTCCTATGTGATAACACATTATGTATTATTTCATCCTTATAATACTGGTGTCATTAATATTCTTATTTTACAGATGAGGAAAAGTAAGAAGAGAAAAAGTTAAGAAACTCGCTTAAGTTGCACATATGGTAAATGATGCAAAGGGTACATGTATCAGTATGACCCTGGGCAGGTGACGTGGCATTTCTACCACTGGAATTCCTAGTCTTAGGACTACAACTACTGAGAAGGTAGCACGAACAATCAAGTGTCTGGCACGTACTAGATTAGCTCTAATATCCAGCCCAAATTGTTCCTATAGCTACACTGCCCTGAAATTATCAATGGCTAAAAATGAACAGAATTTGAATTCATTCTGTAATTTGAATTACTAAGATGTATGGTTTCTCTTTTTGCGTCAATTTCTCCTACAGGAGCTTACATGTGAGTTTAATTGCTAGCTTTTATGGCTTCGACAGCAGCAGAAGTCCCAGGAGCCATTTAGTGGTTACCATAAACTATAAGCTAACCTCTTCACCATTTAGGTTTCTTCTTCCTACTTCTCACTCCTAATCTATAACCATCTACCCGAAACAGAACTAGAAAATCTTGGTTTTGCCAAAAATTAGCTGTGTGAACATAAGTAAGTTACTTAATGTTGCTAAGCCTCTGGTTTCTTGGCTGCAAAATAAAACCAACACAGCAAACTTAGTTATGCTGAATGGATAGATATGCAACAATATACAAAATGTCTGTCGGAAAAAAGTCCAGCCATTGTTAATACAATGAGAATAGTTTGCTCGACATAGATGCAACCTGGCAGCCAAGGAGAATGAACTGGAATGTACATGGGTGAACAACAATGACTTCATTGTACTAGTCAGTGGGGACAGTAGACGCCACTGAGTGAACATGTGTAGTGTATGGCCACTGCATTCAAAATGACTGACCAAGTAGAGCAACAAATCTGTACCACATTTTGTATGAAGCTTGAATATTCCTCCATGAAAACTATTCGGACACAGAAGGCCACAGCTATGGGCAACTGGTGATTGGCAGCTTTATCACAGTAATGCACCTACTCACGTATCACGTCTTATGCAGGGTTTTTGTGAAACATCAAATCACCCAGGTGACTCAGCCCCATTAAAGCCCAGATTTGGCGCCCTGTGACTTCTGGCTTTTCCCAAACTAAAATCACCTTTCAAAGGGAAGAAGATATTTCAGACTGCTGATAAGATTCAGGAAAATAGGATGAGGCAGCTGCTGGCAACAGGGAGAACTGTGTGAAGTCCCAAGGTGCCTACTTTGAAGGGGACTGAAGTGTCATTGTCCTATATACAATGTTTCTTGTGTCTTGTATGTTCTTTAATAAATGCCTGTATTTTTCATATTATATGGCTGGATACCTTCTGGGACAAACCTCATATGTGTTTGGTCCACAGCTGACACACAATATTTGCTCAACAAAGATTATCATCCAGGTCATAAAAGGTCTTCTCACAGAAATAAAGGAAAAAGAATCAAAAGCCCTGGTTTGTTCATTCCTTATAAAATTTATGTTATTACATTTTACTTTTCTGTGTTTCTTTCACACTTAACTGTAGACTTTGAAGATTTATGTTAGAAAAAAATATATCATTACCAATCTACACTTAAAAGTATAATGCATTTATCTATTTGATAAAAATATTTTATTTTTAAAGTACCGGTATGATGTTTGGCATGTCGCAGAAGTTGCTTCTGGAGCCTGAAGAGTCGCCCGCAAGAGGGATGGGGACATACGTATTTCTTCTTCAGCAAATGTTGATATTTAATGTGGTGCTAAAACAGTTGAAGAAAGTGAAGAGGGTTAAAATTTAAGGCCTCCTAGATATCTGTTCCTCTGCTAAGTCAAAAGCACTGAAGGAAAATCAAATACTTTGTACATAGACAGAGAGGCAATATAATCCAATAGTTAAGTAAGAACACAGGCTATGGAAATAACCTTGGATTCCAATCTGGGCCTGTCAGTTACAAGCAGTGTGATCTCAGGAGATATGAACTGAAATACTGTCAGCTCCAGTTCTCATTTGTAAAATGGAGACCACCCGTCTCTTAGTGTTGTGGGAAATCTAGAGATCATATTGTATGGTGCTTAGTGCGGCAAATGGCACATAGCACAGGAACACTAGCTATTACTATTATAACACAGCTAGAATCAGAAAGGCCTGCATCTCATGTTACACTTGCTGCTAAACTAAGTATCAGTCATTTCTTAAGCTTTAGTTATTAGTATTTCACTTTCATGCTTTCTGGAGACCTAAACATAAGCTATATCTTTACTCACATTAAAAAAAAAATCTACTCATTTTAAACTTTTAAAATTTATTTTAAACAGTATTCAAGAAATCCCTGGTTTGAGTTACTAATTTTATTTTTTTTTTAAATACACACTTTAAAAACCTGTTCATCTGTGTCTTCATGTGTTATTACAATCATCTCATATCAGAAGTATTATTACACCACAATAGGAAACACTGGAATTTTCCAATATTCCAAAGAAATCCTGTTTGGGCTTGGGTTCTTAGATTCCTTCCTTCCTTGATTCCTTCCTTGATTCCTTGATTCATTCCTTCCTTCCTTCCTTCCTTCCTTCCTTCCTTCCTTCCTCTTTTTTTTTAACACAATGACTGGAGTAATTTTATGTTTAAAGAATTTTCTTGACACTGCATGTCAATGATAAAATCTACACAAATTCACATATTATAAAGTCTCATGAAGCTTGAGAACTAGTAATGGTACACAACCTGAAAAGCTGCCTTACATAACAATTTTACTGACCTGCAAATAGCGAGGGTGAGCAAGAACAGTTCCACATCCTTCCATCTCACAACGCACGTACTGGATTGGAGGCTTTTTCCTATTATCAGCATGCAGGAAAAAAGTCAGCAACAGAAAAGAAGCAGTCTGCCCAGTGACCTTTAACTCAAACTGCACTATTAGGGAATAGTAACTTCACACTATTACATAGTTTGCACATAAGTTGTTAGAAGTTAACCAGAATTTGCAAAATGTTTAATAATGTTTATAAAAAATAATGTAAAATAAACTAGTAACTCTCAAAAGGTAAAGTAGTATTAAGATTTTCAGAAACATTTAGATCCTGCCCAAGTAATAAACACAGTAAGTTTGCATCAAGGACATTGACAAAGTTGCTTTTGTCCCTTCCTGCAGGATTATTATTACTACATATTTGAGTAAAGTGCCTACCACCTGAAACAACATAGGAGTATAAATTCTTACCTCCTTTTGGGTAATCGTGGACTTTTGTCATCTTTTCGCCTTCTTCCTCTCCTATAATTAAAAAAGAGTAAATTTTTCAAATATCCTGGATTGAAGCTTATTGAGTAAAGGATGGCCGAAGACACACAAGGCCTGTCTGGAAAAAGTCCAGCCAGTTAATATATTGTGAACAGTTTGCTGGACATGGATGTAACCTGGCAGCCAAGGAGAGTGGACTGGAATGCGCATGTGTGAACAATGATGACTTCACTGTACTAGTTGGTGGGGGTTCTTAGATACTTTTCCACTGAGTGTGCATGTGTACTGTGTGGCCGTCGCATTAAAAATGACTAAACGAGTAGAGTAATGAATCCGTATCACATTTTGTGTTAAGCTATGGGCAACTGGTGATTGGCAGCTTTATCACAACAATGCGCCCACTCAGGCGTCACTTCTTGTGCAGGGTTTTGTGAAACATCAAATCACCCAGGTGACTCAGCCCCATTAAAGCCCAGATTTGGCACCCTGTGACTTCCGGCTTTTCCCAAAACTAAAATCACCTTTGAAAGGGAAGAGATTTCAGACTGTTGGTGAGATTCAGGAAAACATGACAGGGCAGCTGCTGGAGATTGAGATCCCAAGGTGCCTACTTTGAAGGGGACTGAGGCGTCATTGTCCTATGTACAGTGTTTCATGTGTCTTTTATCTTCTTCAATAAATGTCTCTATTTTTCATATTACATGGCTGCATACTTCTGGACAGACCTCGTATATACTCAAGACCAAAGAGCAGGTGGCAGAAACAAAGGATAACCCAGAATACATAAAGTCACATACATAACTGACAAACCAAAGATTTCACTCTGAACTAATTTTACTTTCAAGTAAGTCTATATCACAAATCAAATATATACATTCATAAACTATACAGTACTATGGAAGATTTGGATAAACCTCAGTTACTACATGAAGAGCTGTTTCAATGAAAAGTTTACTGCTTAAATCTCATAAATTTAAAAAGTAGAATGAAACAGGCTATTATTTAAGACCCCTAAAATATAAACTATAATCTTCTTGTAATAGAATAAAAAAACCTTAACCTTAAAAAAAAATATGAGAAATGGTTGCTAGAAAGTTTTTTCACCTGGTCAAGGTTATTACCATATTTTGCCATGTATAATGTGCAATTTTTTTTGCCCAAATTTTTGAAGGAAAAATAAGGATGCACATTATACATGGGTAGTACTAATTCCACACCTATATAAATGTTTTTTAATTCTATTACTTATGCTTATGCATTAAAAGTATAACTCTAGAAAGCTGCAATGATATCTGTATGTTCAGAAAAAAATGCTAGAACTCCTTTATAATACAAAAAACAAGTATCTAAATATAAATAAATAAAAAATCACATAAAAAATTAAAATGAAAGATTTTTTCCTTTAAGTTTGAACAAAAAATGTGGGTGTGCATTATACATGGCAAAATACAGTACATTTGCCTTATCTGACCTTTTTTGAAGATCCACACTTGCCATACTTTTTGCTTGCTGTTCTACCCCTTCTTCATCCCTTTACCTACTGCCTTACCTATTCATTCATGTGTCTCTAATACTGCCTTGAATTAAACTTTTCAAGTGTTTGAGGAGAGTGCCTGCAATACAAATGTCAGCTAATTGAGACAGCAAGACAGGGAGGGGCAAAAATAGGTGTATAGCTATATGTGGAAGTTTATTATTGTATTATTACTTATTAATTATTATAGTATTTTCAGAGCAAATATAAACCTACTTTGCCCCACTGTGTATGTATACACCAAATCCACCTCACACTCCCACACTTTTTTCCACTAGTGGCTTCAAAATGTTAACTTTCCATTTTTAGTAATAATTGCCCACTTACTTCCTAGGAGGTTCTTCATCTTCCCTGATTTCATTTTCTTCTTCTTTCACCTCTACCTCTACTTCCACTTTAATCTCTTTCTTTTCTTTCTCTTCTTTCACCTTCCCGGATTTTCTCCGTGGCTTTGGGGTTTCCCTGAAAACACAAATACACTTCAACACTGGTATCTAGCAAAGTATCCTTTTCAAGGAAAACTTGACAAGAAGGTAAAGCCTGGGGGTTAACATCAATTTACTGATATTTCAAGCCTATGCGATGACCCTTGAGGCTAATGACGCCCTAAAATGAACTCTCATTATAGTTGTAAAGAGAAACCAGATAAAAGTCGAAAACTCCAAGTATTCAAGCAATTCCTATCTCATTATGATAAAACATGCAGATATAATGATAATATGGATATGATCAAAATAAAGTTCATAATGGAAGAGAGGGCTGTACAAGAGATAATGAGATTATGCTAAATTTGCAAAATAAGTGGGTAAGTAATTGTCCACTTAAAATTAAATCTATACCCACTAGTAGTTTGGCAACAAGGGCAAAAACATGCAACAGTGTTGTTCAAACTTATTTTCACCGACACGTGTAGAGTCAAACGAGACACACCTTTCTAAGTGGGGTTTGTAGGTCTCATCTCTTGGGTCATCTTTAAATGGTATTTCCTCTTCACTGATTAACATCTCTTCTTCCTCCTCCTCCTCATCACTACTAAAAAGAAGCAAATAAAGATTAGAAATTCTAGTTGTAACAATTATATCTGAGGGAATTTTCTAATTTTAGTATATGTGCTGCCAAAACAGGTACTGTATATTATTAGGTAATTTTCTGGGGGGTAGACAAAGATTCACAGTAAGTCATCTAAAATTTTTGTATTTGTAATCCAGTTGAATTGCAATCTAGCGCCTTTTCCTAAAGAATAACTGGAACTCAAAATCCTCACTATGTCACCACTTTATTAAATAAAGGCAAGGTGATGACAGCTCAATGGCGTGAACAATTAAAAATCAATTGACTTTATAATACAGTATTTAATAACCTGATGTATCAAAAAAGACCTATCAACAGATCAAAAATAATCATGTGACTTATCATAAAAGATATTGATAAAATTTCAAAAACCTGGTCTAAATACCTACATTTCCTATTAGTGCCTAGCATGAAATTGACCAAAACACAGAAGATGCTCAACACGGGACTAAGGATTACACTGTTAATGCTCTAATGAAGAACAATTTGGAATGTAAACTAAAGTTAAATCTCTGTTATAGCTCAATTTTCTTTAAAGTAGAAAACAACTGTGAGTAATTTAATGTGATTGTGCTCTATGTCCCCAAGAGTTTAAATACGAAATGTTCCTTACCTAATGCCACCTGTAGATTGATGTTCTTCTACAACTTCTGGAAAAAATGAAGCCAAAACAAAACATTACCTATGTAGATATGTTTTCTCCCTGTAGCTAAGAGACCAAATTATTGCCTGATGTAATCGCACAAAAGGAGGTTATCTCCAAGTTGTCAAAAAAGAACCCTTCCTATTTATTTCAACACACCTACCCCTGAAAGTTAAGCTGTTTTGGTAAAGGTTCACCATTACGTTTAAAAGCAATAGGCAACTGGTTCTTAACCGTTCTCTGTTTTCACCATACCATAATCAAGCTGATCTGTATTTGGCTCTGACTTGCAGATGAGCTGCAATGAACCAGTCTTGGACCTGGAGCTTCGGGTGTTCTCTGTGTCACGATGCCGCGAGACAGATGTCCTGCTGCTACTGCGCCAGCCCCGGCTAGGCCTGGTTGTAGCAATGGAAACTTCCTGAGGGAGGATAGAATCATCTTCTTCCTCTTTCTCTTCCTTGGGATCTAGATGAAAACATATACCATTCTTTTTAAGTTTATAGTATATCTAAACCCATCTTTGTATATCTACTATTATAAATTCAGTCAAGACGAGATACACTTTTTTTTCCCATGGAAAAAAACCCCTCAGCTTTTAAACCAAAATAATAGGAACAGAATTAGAGAAAAATCAGAGAAAATTTATCTTATTGCCATCTCTACAGAAACACCTTCATTTTGCAAAATAGTAATTTTATATTGCTTATCTACTAAAATGTGGAATGCTAAAAAAAGTATGTAAAATATAACGAAGTAATTCAATTCATGAAATTCTAATCTTTAGATCTAAGAAAAAAAACCTAAATTAAAAGAGTGGTCCCAGAAAAATGACTACAAGTACAGAGGAATGAGAAAGCCATAGATCTAAATGTGTTAATAACCAAGAAAGTCCATAATGGGAATGCCTTCTCTTGATTTTCGCTACCTATTTTTTCCCCATACTTTACAGGGAGAATGAGGTAAGGTAGGGGTCACCCCTACCTGCAAAAGAGATAATAAAAACTTAGAATTAGAAATTTGCTTTCAAACCTAGAGTAGCTTATTAATTGTATCTATATAAGTCAGTGTTTTAAAAGTGAGCTATTTTACTATACAAGATTCTTTTAATAATCTCAGAATGGAAAAGGCCTAAGAATAGCACAAAATTTCATATCTTAAGACTTATACATCTGACTACATAAACATAAAATAATTTTCTGCATGGCAAGTTGCATTATAATTGAAGTCTAACAACCTAATAGAAAAATGAAAGCTCAGTAAAACATATGGCTTTCAAAAATACGGACAATACCAAAGCTCAATCTACTCTTAACAAGAGAAACTCAAATGAAAATGACAGTGTGATAGTACTGTTACCCTGTCATTCTGGCAACGAGTCAAATTCTCAAAAACACACTGTATATTAGCAAGGCTGTAGGAAAACAGGCATTCTAATATACATGGCCACATGTGCAATGGGAAAACCTCTAGTAAGGACAATTTGGTAATATCAAAAATGTAAATGTACACACCTTTTCACATTTATTTCAACTACTAGCAATATATCCTATAAAACTACAATCATACTTCAAGGGTGGCTTTATCTTAAAGACTGTTCTAAGTACAATCCAATGAGCTTTACTCATAAAGTAACTTAAAGGCAAAGAAGATAACTTGCTCAAGATCACAAAGCTAGCTAAGCAGACCTAGATATAAAAACCATGTCTTAAGACTACTAGTCAGGGGCTTTTAAATATAGATCATGGCTGCATTACAGAATTTTTTCAAAGGGAGACACTGAACACTCACTATCAAGTATTACAACATGAAATTAGTGGGAGAAAATTCTTTTACTCAACCCAACTAATTGGGACTTTTAAATCCACTCCATAACCTTCCTGTACTCAATATAGCTCTTTTCTTCTTCATGATGAAAGGACTGTATGCTAATCCCTTCTTATACTGTGGATCTTATCCACTGGACAAATGACAGCAATCTGATGAGAACTGCTTATCCTCATAAATAAAGCATAATAATCCATCTTATTAAATACCATTTAATACCCATTCCCCAAAACTCCAGACTTAAAAAAAAAAAAAAAAAGCATGGTCAGGGAGTGACATCAGCAAAGATGTTCTTTAACAGAAACACCACACACACACACACACACACACACACACACACACACACACAAAATCCTGGCCAGAATCAACTTTGTAAAAACTCTGGGAAATAGCCCTAGTAGGTGTGGCTCAGTGGATTGAGCACCAGCCTGCAAACCAAAGGGTGGGCTGCTGGTTTGATTTCCAGCCAGGGCACATGCCTGAGTTGCAGGCCAGGTCCCCAGGTGGAGAAGTGTGAGAGACAACCACACATTGGTGTTTCTCTCCTTCTCTTTCCCCTCCCTTTCCCTAAAACTAAATAAATAAAATCTTTTTAAAAAAATTGAAGGAAAAAAAAAGCCCAACTGGGAAATAGTCAAAGGTTTGTAGCAACCAAGTAAACACTGAATCAAGAAAGAGGCAAATTAATCAAGACATTTGAGCTGAAGGAAACAGAGACCACATAAGACAAAGAATATGGTCTTTAAAAATATGCTCAAAGAGCTATAGGAAACCAATGACAAAGAATTAAATGAAGGAAGAAGATGTTTCTTTAAAAAAAGAAAAATTAAAAACAGGGCCAACATGGAGGCGTAGGTAGACCTTGTGCCTCCTCACACAACCAAAATAAGGACAACAATTTAGAAACAAAAAACAACCAGTACTGACAGAAAACTGAACTGTATGGAAGTCTGACAAACAGGAGTTAAAATAGACACACTCATACAGACTGGTAGAAGGGGTGGAGTTAGGCAGCCAGGAGGAGAGGGGTTGCAGCAAAAAAGCAAAGGCTTGCAGGCCCAGGGTGCACAAGGGGATCCCAGGTGCTCAAGGTGGCAGCGGGTGGACCCAGCGAGGTGGAGGATTGTGGAGGGGCACGGCACAGCTGGCAGACCAGACGGCACCATATCTGCAGGCAGATAAACCAGGCAAAACCAGGGAGCGAGACAGACTACGCAACCCAGGGTCCCGGGGCAGGAAATAAAGCCTCAAAACACCAATTGAAAACACCTGTGGAGGTTGAAGTGCCAGGAGAAACTCCTAGCCTCAGAGTAGAGTTTGTTAGAGAGACCCACAGGGTCCTAGAATGTACACAAACCCACCCATCAGGGAAATTGGTGCCAGAAGGGCCCAATTTGCTCAGAGAGGGAAGCGGGGGAAGTGACTGAAATCTGGCAGAGAACGGAGCAAGCACCAATGTTCCTTCCCGACCCCTGCCTCACATATAGTGTCACAACCCAGCAACGTGGGTGGCCCTACCCTAGTGAACACCTAAGGCTACACCCCTCACTACATAACAGGCACATCAAGATGGCAAAATGGTCCAAAGGAAAAGAACAGATCAAAGCTCCAGAAAAAATACAACTAAGCGATGAAGAGATAGCCAACCTATCAGACACACAGTTCAAAACACTGGTGATCAGGATGCTCACACAACTGGTTGAATTTGGTCGCAAATTAGATGAAAAAGTGAAGGCTACGCTAAGTGAAATGAAGGAAAATGTACGGGGAACCAATAGTGCTGGGAAGGAAACTGGGACTCAAATCAATGGAGTGGACCAGAAGGAAGAAACATCCAACCAGAAAAGAATGAAGAAACAAGAATTCAAAAAATTGAGGAGAGGCTTAGGAACCTCCAGGACATCTTTAAACATTCCAACATCTGAATTATAGGGGTACCAGCAGGGGAAGAGGAAGACCCATAAGTAGAAAAGTTATTTGAACAGATAATAAAGGAGAACTTCCCCAATCTGGCAAAGGAAACAGAATTCCAGGAAGTCCAGGAAGCTCAGAGAGTCCCAAAGAAGTTGGACCCAAGGAGGAACACACCAAGGCACATCATAATTACATTACCCAAGATTAAAATGAAGGAGAGAATTCTAGAAGCAGCAAGAGATAAGGGGATAGTAACCTACAAAGGAGTTCCCATCAGACTGTCAGCTGATTTCTCAAGAGAGACCTTACAGGCAAGAAGGGACTGGAAAGAAGTATTCCAAGTCATGAAAAGCAAGGACCTATATCCAAGATTGTTCTATCTAGCAAAGCTTTCATTTAGAATGGAAGGGCAGATAAAGTGCTTCTCAGATAAGGTCAAGTTAAAGGAATTCATTATCACCAAGCCCTTATTATATGAAATGTTAAAGGGATTTATCTAAGAAAAAGAAAAAACATGCATAGTAAAATGACAGCAAACTCACAATTAATAGCAACCACACCTAAAACAAAAACACAAACTAAACAAACAACTAGAACAGGATCAGAATCACAGAAATGGAGATCACACGGAGGGTTAGCAACAGGGCAGTGGGAGGGGGAGAGAGGGGGAAAAGGTACAGAGAATAAGTAGTGTCGAAGGTAGGTAGAAAATAGGGGGAGGGCAAGAATAGTATGGGAAATATAGAAGCTAAAGAACTTACAAGTGTGACACATGGACATGAACTAAAGGGGGGGAATGTGGGTGGGAGGGCGAGTACAGGGTAGAGGGGAGTGAAGAGAGGAAAATGGGACAACTGTAATAGCATAATCAATAAGATATATTTTAAAAACATTAAAGACACTTTTTATTTATTGATTTGAGAGAAAGAGAGGGATATTGATGTGATTTTCCACTTATTTATGCATTTATTAGTTGTTTTTGTTTTATGTGCCCTGCCCAGGGATGGAACCCTCAATTCTCGGCATATTGGGACAATGCTCTAACCAACAACTGAGCTATTGGGTTGGCCAAAAAGTCCATTTGGTTTCTTCCATAAATGAAAACCCATTTTTCATTTTCACCAGTAACTTTCCTGATACGGATTATTTTGAGTTGTGTCAGCTATCTCCCGCTATTGGCTTCTAGCGGGCAGAGGCCAGGGGTGCTGCTAAACATCTTCCAGTGCATAAGACAGCCCCACAGTAAAAAATTATTTGGTCAAAATGCCAATAGTAGCAAGAAACTTCACAAGCTACTTTTGAGATGTTTGATCAGGCATAGTAGCTTCTCCATGTATTACATAAATCTTTTTGCATTTCAGTTGCATTTTTACCTTTCTTGAAATAATACAGCATAATATGCCAATTGTGTATTTTCTTCCATCTTCAATATTAAAAATGGCTGCACAAAAATTCATTAATTTTGATGTTTCCCAAGATGAAAAGTAGTTGGAAGCTATACTCACCTCCTTACATGTCCACATCAAAATTACAAGTGAATTATGGACAGTCAATTTGGATAACCATTTGAAGACTAGTCTTTTTAACCAAGGATATAGAGAAGCCACATTGAAACTGGAAGAGTAAAGACACAGAACAGCTGGCCCTGCACCCACATATGGTTGAGAATCCAGTAGCAAAGTGTCTCAATCACAAGCTGGGCTCTCCGCTCTAACGTACCAAATGCCAGGGAGAAGAGCCCACATAACATATGGTTGTGAAAATCAGCCTGGATCCCATCAGCCTGGGTGAAGTGGAAGGCTTCTGGAAACCCAGCCATATTGTTAAAAGGACAGAGAACAAACTTTTGCTTGCAAGCCTTCACCCTGGACTCTGGCAGCAGGAGGGCAGCTCAGAGGGTGTCAGAGCCATACAGGGAGAGACTGAGTTGTGTGGCTCCAGGGAAAGAGCTGGAAAGATAGCTTCCAATGTCCCTGAGTTGAATCCCTTACCAGCACAGCCCACCGATGCCATCTTTCCTGGGTTGGGCATTCCCCGCAAATGTCATCAGCCAGGGGAGCTACACTAGCTCCAGCCTGAAAGCTCCAAGGCCCTGCCCTGCCCAGCTTGTGCATGGCTGTAGGTGTTACCAGTGGTAATCGGCCTGGGCCTACATTAGTTTTTCTTAAAAAATTCTCAAGGAATTCTGGGCAAGTTCATGGGGATACCAGAGACACATGGAGAGATTGAGTTGTGTGGCTTTAGGGTGAGGGCTGTTTCCCCCATGGGCCTGACCTGCACCACTGATCCCAGATGAGACCCTGCTGGTACATGGTGTTAAGCTGGGGAGCTGCACTTGTTCCAGCCTGCCCAGCTTACCCACAGCTGTGAGATTTGCCAGTAGCAGTGAGCCTAGGGCTGCACTGTACACTTTCTTTAAAAACCCTTAGGGAGATCTGGGTGGGGTCAAGGGGTGATGGAGACATACAGGGAGAGTCTGAGTTGTGCAGAAATAGGGTAAAAGCCACCTTCCTGCATTGAGCCTTCCCTCCGTACTGCCAAGTCTTAATCTGCTTTATAGTCTGATGAACTCTACTGGTCCACCCTGATGACTTCCTGAGACCCCAACGCTAAGGTCCACAGGTTTCAGGCAGGTAGAGGCTGGCTTTGATATACCTTGAGACTTTTGCTGAGGGGCCTCAAACCCAACACTGACACCAAGCCTGAATCTTTATTAACCTGGTGAACACTACTTGCCCTTATCTGGTGACTCCCTATGAACTTGCCTCACACAACTCATATACCACCCTCAGGCTCTTTCAGTGGCTGAGCCTAACAGGAAGCTGACAGGTATGGAGTGTCTTGTGCCTTTTGTTGATCTTTCCCAGGCCTGGTACTGGTGGCAGACAGCCTCATACAAAGCTAGGAGCCTTCAACTCACATGCAGGCATAGCAGAGGCAGCTACCAACCGAGAATCACTTTGTAGCTGCTAGTATGTAGCCTAGGGCTGATCATAGGCAGCGTCTGACAACAACCCGCACAGGAGTTCCTCCCAAGAGGCCCTAGAACAAACATACCTGGGGACTGGCTTCAGACTACAACAGAGTACCACCTAATTAGCACCACAAGCTGCACACCCAGATGGAGGTATCAACAGGCTCCTGACTGTGCTGGGGCAAACTCTGCTTTGCGGAATCGGCTCTCACAGCATCTTGTACACTGTAGTTGTGACCAGTCCTCACAGCCAGCTGGCCTGAGTCTCTCTACCCAAGGACATGCTAACAGCAACCAAAGCTCAAATATAACAGGGGGGCACACATAATGCACACAAAGGACATACACAAAGCACCAGCTCAGGTACTCAGGGAGACTTGTACCACTGGGCCCCACAGGACACCTACTGTGTAAGACCACCCCACAAAGACTGGGAGTTATAGCTGATCTAATACATAGAAACAAACACAAAGGGGCAGCCACAAATGGGGAGACAAACATGCCACAAATGAAAGAACAGGAGAAATCTTCAGCAAAGGAATGAATGAAATGGAGGCAAGCAATCTTCCAGATACAGAGCTCACAATAATGGTGATAAAGATGATCAAAGAAACTTAGTGAGAACTTCAATAACATAAAAAAGAACAGACACCATAAAAACAAAACAAAACAAAAACCAGTGAGAAACAGAGAATATAATAACTGAAATGAAGAATACACTAGAAAGAATGAACAACACAGAAAATCGTATCAGTGATTTAGAAGACAAGGTAGCAGAAAACACTCAATTACCAAAGCAAAAAGAAAAATTTAAAAATGAGGATGGTTTAAGGGACCTCTGGGATAACACCAAGCATAACAACACCCATATCACAGGAATACTGCAAGGAGAGAATGAGGGATTGAAAACCTAACAGAAGAAGAAATAATGACTGAAAACTTCCTTAACCTGGTGAAGGAAAAAGACATGTAGTCCATGAAGAACAGATGAACCCAAAGAGGCTCACACCAAGACACATCATAATTAAAATGGCAAAGGTTAAGACAAAGAGAGAATCTTTAAAACAGCAAAGAAAAAAAGTTAGTTGCCTACAAGGGAGCTTCCATACAGCTGTCAGCTGATTTGTCAACAGAAATTGGCAAGAAATATTCAAAATGATGAAAAGCAAGAACCTACAACCCAACCTACTCTACCCAGCAAGGCTATCATTTCAAATTGAAAAAGAAATAAAGAGCTTCCCAGACAAGAACAAGCTAAAGGAGGTCACCATCACCAAACCCATATTGTAAGAAATGTAGAGAGACTATTTAGGATGAAGGGGGGAAAAAAGTAATATGAATAAAATGGCAATAAATACGTATCTATCAATAATCACTTTAAGTGTAAATAGATTAAATAAATGTTCCAATCAAAAGACATAAGTTAGCTGAACAAATAGGAAAATAAGACTCACAAAAATGCTTTCTACAAGAGACCCACTTGTAGAAAAGATACACAGACTAAAACTAAAGGGATGGAAAAAGATATGTCATGCAAATGGAAACAAACAAAGAAAAGTGTGGGCAACAATACTTACGTCTGACAAAACAGACTTTAAAAGTCAAATAATAATAGACAAAGGACATTCCATAACAATAATGGAATCAATCCAACAAGAGGATATAACCCTTATAAACATTTATGCACCCAACACTGGAGTACCTAAATATATAAAGTAAATCTTGATGGACATAACTAAAAGAGATCAAAGGTAATACAGCCACAATATGGAATTCTGATACCCCATTGACATCAATGGATAGAACTCACAGACACAAAATCAACAAGGAAACAACAGCCTTAAATTACACATTAGACCAGATAGGTTTAATTGATATTTTTAGAGCATATCACCACAAAGTAAAATACACATTCTTTTCAAGTGCACATGGAACATTTTCCAAGACAGACCTCATGTTAGGCTACTAAACAAGTCTCAAATTTAAAAAGATCAAAATCATATACAACATCATCTCCAACCATAATGGTATGAAACTAGAAATCATTACAAGAAAAAAAAAGAAAACCACACATACACACAGAGGCTAAATAACATGTTACTACACAGTGAATTGGTTAACAATAAGATCAAGGGCAAAAAATCACAAAAGAAACCTTGAGACAAATTAAAACACAACAACTTCAAATCTATGGGACACAGCAAAAGAAATTCTAAGAGGGAAATTTATAGCAATACAGACCTGCCTCAAGAAACAGGAAAAATCTCAAATGATCTAAATTCACACCTAAAGGAACTAGGAAAAAACAACAGCAAAGCCCAAAGTGAGCAGAAAGAAGGAAATAATAAAGATCAGAGAAAATACACGAGTCTTTAAAAAAAAAAGGGATCAATGAAACCAAGAGCTGGTTCTTTGAAAAGATAAAGGTTGATAAACATTTAACCAGACTCATCAAGAAAAAAAATGAGAGAAGATCCAAATAAATAAAGCCAGAAATAAAAGAAAAGTGACAACTGATGCCACAGAAATTCAAAACATCATAAGAAAATACTACAAATAATAATATACCAACAAACTGGTCAATCTAGAAGAAATGAATTAATTCCTAGAAACATATACTCTTTCAAGACTGAATAAGGAAGAAACAGAAAATGTGAACACACTGATTACAACCACTGAAACTGAAGCAGTAATCAAAAACTCCCATCGAACAAAAGTCCTCTACTGGACGGCTTCACAGGTGAATTTTATCAAACATTCAGAAAAGAATCAACAACAATCCTCAAACCATTCTCCAAAACGTTAATGGAAGAGAAGACTTCCAAGCTTGTTTTATAAGGCCAGAATTACCCTGATTCTGAAACCAAATAAAAACATCACAAATAAAGAAAATTAGACCAATATCCCTGATGAGCATAGATGCTAAAATCCTCAACTAAATATTAGCAAACCAAATCCAGCAATTCATTAAAAAAAATTTACAGAGCATGATCAAGTGGGATTTATTCCTGGGATGCAAAGTTGGTTCAATACCTGCAAATCAATTAAAGTGACACACCACATAAACCAAATGAAGAATAAACACCACATGATTGCATCAACAGATGTCAAAAAAGCATTTGACAAAAATCCAGCACCCATTTATGATAAAAAAAAAAAACCTCTCCAGCAAAGTGGGAACAGAGGGAACATACCTCCATACACTACAAGCCATAAATGACAAACCCACAGCTAATACGATACTCAAGGTGGAAAAACTAAAAGTGCTTCCCTTATCAGGAACAAGGCAGGGAGGGATGTCCACTTTCACCTTTTATTAAACACAGTACTGGGAAGTCCTAGTCAAACAGACAAGAAGAAGAAATAAAAGGCATCCAAATTGGAAAAGAAGTAGAACTGTCATTTACACAAGACATAATACTATACTGAGGGAACTCTGATGATTCAACCAAAAAAAAAAAAAAATTACTAGAACTGATAAGTGAATTCAGTAAACTATCAGGATATAAAACAAATATTCAGAAATCCTTTACATTTGTATATAATAATAAAATATCAGAAAGAGAAATTAAGAAAACAATCCTATTCATGATTGCATTAAAAACATAATACCTAGGAATAAATTGAACCAAGGAGGTAAAAGACCCGTAACTTGGAAAATTGTAAGACATTGAAGAAATAAACTGAACAAGTCACAAATAAACGGAAGTATATATACTATGCTCATGGATACGAAAAATTAACACTGTTAAAATGTCCACACTACTCTAAGCAACCTACAACTTCAACTAATTGCTATCAAAATACCGTTAGTATTTTGGGTAGAACTAGAACAAATAATCCAAAAATTTACATGGAACCACAAAAGACCCCAAATAGCAACAATCTTGAGAAACAAGAATAAAGTTGAAGGTATCATGCTACCTGTTATCAAACTAAAGGTTATATTAATCAAAAATGCATGGTACAGTGTACTGGCATAAAAACAGACACAGTTCAGTGGAACTGAATAGACAGCCCAGAAGCAAACTCACTCCTACATAGTCAGTTAATAGGTGACAATGGAGGCAAGAACATACAATGGGATAAGGACCACCTATTCAATAAATGGTATTAGGAAAATTGGACAGATAAATATAAAAAAATAAATCTAGACAACCTTCTTACACCATGTACAACAATTCAAAATGGATTAAAGACTTAAATATAAGATTTGAAACCATAAATCTCCTAGAAGAAAAAATAGGCAGTAAAATCTCTGACATTTCCCTTAGCTATATTTTTTCTGATATATCTTCTCAGGTTAGGGAAACAAAAGAAAAATAAACAAATGGGCCTACGTCAAACTAAAATGTTTTCGCACAACAAAGGAAAACCACCAACAAAATGAAAAGACAACCTATTGAAAGAAAGAAAATATTTTCCAATGATAGGGGGTCAACACCCAAAATTTATAAAGAACTCATACAGTTCAACACTCCCCACAAATAAATCCAATTAAATAATGTATAGAAGACCTGAACAGACACTTCTCCAAACACATACAGATGGTCAATAGACATATAAATAGATGCTCAGTGTCACAAATCATCACAGAAATGCAAATGAAAAACACTCTAAGATATTTCACACCTGTCACAATGGCCATCATAAACAAATGAACAAACAAGTGTCAGAGAGGATGTGGAGAAAAGGGAATCCTAGTGCACTGTTGGTGGGAATGTACCATTGGAGTAGGCACTATGGAGTATAAAGTTTCCTCAACTATGGCATTTCCTCATAACCCAACAATTCCACTTCTGGGTGTACCTGAAGAAACCCGAAACACTAATTTGAAAGAATATATACACTTGTGTGTTCACTGCAGTACTATTTACAACAGCCAAGGGATGGAAGCAACCTAAGTGCCCACCAATAGACAAGTGGATAAAAAATGGTGGTACATATACACAATGAAATCTTACTTGGGAATAAAAAAAATAAAAGTTTACCATTTGTGACAGCATGGATGGACCTAGAGGTTACTGGGCCACATGAAACAGAAAGACAGGCAAAGACAAAAACCATATCACTACACTTATATGTGGAATCTAAAGAACAAAATAAAGTACACAGAAACAGACTCGCAGACACAGAGAACTAACTGACGACTGCCAGGTGAAGGACTGCACTTCAAAAATGAAAAACTAAAACATCCCAGATACGAGCGGAGTGTGTTGCCAGTAAGCCTGCTCTACAGGAACCGCTGTCGGGAGTCCCCCAGGCTGAAACAAAAGCACACGAGACAGGAACTCAAAGCCTTACGAGGAAATGAAGCTGTAAAGGTAATTACATAGGTAGATATAAAACAGTATTATTGTACATTTGGCATTTAACTCCTCTCTTTTTCCCCTACATGACTTAAAAGACAAATACATAAAACATGTAACAATATATGTTAATGGGCACACAATACTGTATAGAAAGATACCAAATACTGGTTCGTTTTTACTTAACAGCTGGTTTTTTAACTTATCTCTTCCTTCTCAAATTTTAGTATAACCAGGCTGCACTCTCCACACTTTGCGTGGACATTTTCTCGGGTAAATGCAAGGTCACCACTTAGAAGTTCTACTTTGCTCCGAACAGAACACAGTTCTTGCGGCTCTGTAATGAGGATCACCTTTCTTTCCTCCATTTTCCAACATGTTCATCATTCTCCGCTATGGCCTCCCCAAATCACCTTCAATGCCCATTCTGCCAGCTGTCTCCTAAGGCAATCTAGGTTGTTCTTTATTGACTAAGTGCCTCAGAATTCTCCTAGACACTGCTAGCCATTAACCAAAACTATTTCCACATTTTTAGGTACTTTGTTACAGCAACACTCCACCTCTGGTACCAACATTTGTGTTCGTTTACTAGGGCTGCATATGAAATTACAACAAAGACTTATTTACTGCCAAGATCCTATTTTCAAATAATGTCATATTCACAGGTACTCAACATTTCTTTTTTTGCGGGGGAGGGGGATGAAGGGCGACAATTCTACCCACTGCAAGTAGCTCTACTGGTATCAGACAAAGTAGACTTCAAGTCAAAAATTGGTGTAGGATGCCCTGGCCAGGTGGCTCAGTTGGTTGGAGTGTCATCCTGTACACCAAAAGGTTGTGGGTTCAATCCTGGGGGGGGGGGGGGGGCGCGCATATGGAATGTTTCTCTCTGCCCCTCCGCCCGCTTCCTCTCCCTAAAATCACTTAAAAACATATCCTCCGGTGAAGATTTAAAAAACTGTTATAAGGGCCAATAAATCAGGATGTAAGAATTATAAAACCATACATACCTAATAAATGAAATAAAAAACGACAGAATTGAATGGAGAAACAGGCAGTACTAAAATTAGTTGGACACTTCAATACCTTACCCTAACGAACAGAATAATCAGAAATTCCATTAGGAAACAGAGGACTCAAGCAAAACTATAGAAAACTTAGGCCAGACATATAAAGAATACTTCATGCCCACAAACGCCAGAAAACAATCTTCTCAAGTTCACACAGAAGATTCTCCAAAGTAGACCATGTGTTAATACAAAACAAGCCTCAAATTTTAAAAGACTGATATATAAAGTATGTTCTCTGATCACAATGAAATGAAACTAGAAATCAGTACCATAAAGAAAACTAGAAAATTCACAAGTGTGTGGAAATCAACACTCCCCTAAACAATCAATGAGTTAAAGAAGAAATCAGAAGGGAAATTAGAAAATACTTAAAGATGAATGAATGAAAATAAAAACACAACATACTCTAACTATGAGCACTCTGCAGTGAAACGAGTGCTCAGAGGAAAATTTAGACATAATGCCTACATTAAAATAGAAAAAAAATCACATGTTTAACAGCCTCTTTACATCTTGGAGCCAAAATGGAAGGAGCCAACTAAACCCAAAGCTACTAGAAGAAAGGACAAAGAGCAGAGATAAATGAAATAAGAAAATAAAAAACCAATAGAGAAAAATCAATAGAACCAAAAGTTGGTTCTTTAAAAAGATCAATGAAATTGACAAAACTTTAGCTAGACTAAGGGAAAATAAGATTCTAATTACTAAAATTAGAAATAAAACTGGGGACATTATCACTGACCTTACAGAAATAAAAAGGATTATAATAGAACACAATGAAAAATTGCATACCAACAAATTAGATAAACCTACACGAACGAATTCCTACACATACACATACTAACTCAAGAAATAGAGAATCTGTATTTACTTATAACAAGTGAAGACACTGACTTTAGTATTAATCAAATACCTCCCAAAGGATAAAAGTCCAGAAGCAGATGGTTTGACTAGTGAATACTAAATATTTAAAAAAGAATTAACAATAATCCTTCTAAAACTCTTCAAAAAACAAAACAAAACAAACAAACAAACAAACAAAAAAAACAGAAAGAGGGAATACTTTCCACCTCATTCTATAAGGCCACTATTACTCTGATACCAAAGCCAGACAAAGGTACCATTAAGTAAGCTACAGACCATAAGTAAGCTATATGTCCCTTGGAAACTGAATCTAGAATCAAATTAAGATTATGTAGCATGTTAAACACTATGACCAAGCATAATGCATTCCAGAATTTTGAGGGTGGTACAACATATGAAAATCAAATGTAATGTACCACACATTAATAAATTGAAGATGGTTCTTTCCCAGGTTTTGGTACCAAAAAACCCAAATGAATTGAATAAAGAAGTCCACGACCATCTCAAGTGATATAGAAAAGTATATGACAAATGTACAAACTTTCATGGTAAGAATACATAATGAGTTAGGAATAGAATGGAACTTCCTTAACTTGATAGAGGGTATTTAACAAAAATCCAGAGCTAACAACATACTCAGTGGCAAAAAACAGAAAGCTCTCACCCTAAAATGAGGAACAAGACAAGGATGCCCTCATTGTACTGGAAGTTTTAGCCAGAGCAATTAGGAAAAACAAAAACAAAAACAACCCAACAACAACAAAAACCCTATTAAAGGTAACACACTTATTTAGCAAAGTTGCATAAAAATTAGTTGTTTTATTTTATTTTATTTTATTTATTATGGTGACATTGGTTAATAAAATTATGTAAGTTTCAGGTGCACAATTCTAAATACATTATCTGTATACTGTATTATATGTTCACCACCCCAAATCAAATCTCCTCCTATCACCACATACTTCCCCTTTACCCTTTTCCACCTCCTCCCACCCCACTTTGCCTCTGGTGATCACCACACAAGAAAACAAAACAAAAAATAAAACAAAAAAATCTAAATGGTTCTGAGACAACTGGAATATTCACATGCAAAGAATGAAGGTGGGGTAGCTTGGACAGTGGAAGAAGTGGCAGCTGCCAGGCAGCCAAGGTTTGTGAAGCGCTAGGTGCCCCATGCCTCGATGCCCAAGAAGGTCAGCTCCACTGAGACGGTGGGGAAGGAGGAGCCCAGCAGGAAATCAGCAAGGATGTCAGCTAAATCTATTCCTGCAAAAGTGGGAACAAAGCCAAAAAGGGTGACAAAAAAGAGTCTTCAAACACCTAAATAAAAATGATAAATTCAAAATTGATCCTTTTAGCTACTCATTGTACACAGTAGATGATAGTCAACCTGACCATACAACATGGCACTTTTCTCAGGATAAATCTGCAGACAAAAAAAAAAAAAAAAAAGCAAACAAAAGGGCAAAGAGGCAAAGTGGCTAACTCAGAACCTAAAAAGTATTACATGCAGAAAATGAAGAAACCAAAAGCAAGGTGAGTCCAGTCTCAGATGAAGCAAGAGAAAAAAGAAGCCAAGTCTGATTAGTAGCATACACTGTGTCCTATTAGTGATCCCTGTCTCCCTTCCTGCACAACCCAAAGGAGTATTTTTATCAACTATTTTGTCAATCCAAGTTTTTTAAATAGCTCTAAAACCATTTTTAAAAAGGAGATAATTTCACCTCATCCCCCCCTTTTTTAGTGTAAATGATTTTTTTTTTAAAGAGGTGAAGTCAGTTGCTGGTTATTTTTTGGCAAAACCAGAAAACAGTGAGATATTGAATATGGCAGGCTTCGGACATCTTGGGTGTCAGCTTAACATTCCATACATGGGCGCAGTTTTTATATTCTATAATACAAAGCATACTAAATGGTTAAAAAAAAAAACATTGGACCTTTTACCATATACAAAAATTAACTCAAAATGGAGCAAAGACCTAAATATAAGAGCTAACACTTAAAAACTCTGGAAGTGTTAAAAAACCTATATAGAATGGGAGATTTTATTTGCAGGTCATCTGAGTCTAAATATCAAGAATATATGAAGAACTCTCTCAACAACATAAAGAATTCACCTAAAAAATGACCAAAGGACTTAGATATTTCTCCAAAGATAGTACAGATAGCCAAAAAGTACAGAAAAAGATGTTCATGTAGGTCACTAGTAAAAGGCAAATCAAAACCACAATGAGATTAGTACTTCACACTCACTAAGATGACTATAGTAATTTTAAAAGTAAGTTTTAGAGATGATGTGGAAAAACTGAAATTCTTGTACATTGATGGTTGGAATGTAAAATGGTGCAGTCACTGTGGAAAACAGGTGGCTGTTTCTCAAAAACATAAACAGAATTACCATACCAATTCCACTCCTAAGTATACACCCCTCAAAATGAAAACAGGTATCCAAACAAATACTTATACATGAATTCACAGCAGTACAATTCACAAGAGCCAAAATGTGGGAACTGATACATCTATCAAACAATGAATAGATAAACGAACATACTGTATCCATATAATGGACTATTACTCATAAAACCAAATGAAGTACTAATCCATGCTAAAACAGGAATGACTCTTGAAAGTAAGCACCAAGTTTCTTCTATGTGGTACACTTCAAGAAGGCCATTTCTAGCCCTTGCTGGTACGGCTCAGTGGATTGAGCACCGGAGGGTCACCAGTTCGATTCCCAATCAAGGCATATGCCTGGATTGCAGGCCAGGTCCCCAGTAGGGTGTGTGCGAGAAGCAATCACACGCTGATATGTCTCTCCCTTTTTCTCTCTTCCTTCCCCTCTCTCTAAAAATGAATAAATATAATATTTTAATAAGGCCATTTCTAGTAGTTTCTCATAATACCAGTTGATCTGAAGAGACTTCCTGACATATAATAAGAAAGGAAAGAGAAAAGCCACAGTGGTCTAGGTGGAAAAGGTACCAGGTAGCCACTGTCTGAACAACATGTAGGCATAATGAATACAACCATGTTTTCTTGAAAGAGGAAGAAGGGACAAATTAAGAGTGACTGACAGAGTGAATTGAGGCAAAAAGATATTAGTTAGCACTACCGGCAGGTAATATTTATCCTAATTCTTCTAGGTAGCAAAAAAATGAAACGTAAGAGTAATTTATCTCAATCCTACAGCAAAAGATGCGTTTTTCAAAGCAACCTAACTCATTAAATTCCAAAAAACCACAGCCACTTCACCATGATAAAATACTTGAAGGCAGAAGGGTCATCCTAATGAGATCTGGTCCTCCTTCAGGTTGCCCTGTTTTTCTAATTGACGCTTAGAGAAATTAAATGACTTGTTCAAGATTACAAAGCCAATACGGAACGTTCAACGAAACGGAGCGGTTGTTTGATTGGCTGGTAAACAGCCAGAGTAAAGGTCTTCTCACCTCTATTTAAATATTTTCATTTCCTCTGAGAAACTGACAAATCTTAAATACTGGGTGTTTGGCAGTATTTTTTTCGTCTTTCTAAATGTAGTCTTCATAATCCTGTCAAGTAATATGATTATCTTCATAGATGAGGAGAGCATGTAATAACTGACTCCCCCAGGCTCACCACATATTAAGTTGTAGAGCTGCAATTTGCACCCAGATATATCTAAGTCCAAAGTCTATATTCTTTCTGTATGCCACACCTAACCATACAAAAGAGACCCAGGGCTTCACTCAGATTTGGCTTATTTCCGTCTAGGCTTAGGTTCAAGTGCCAAGAGAGGAAGCCCCATTTCTGTAATATACTGACCTAAAAGACCACAAGAATTACTCCATAAAAGTGAATTTTTAAATCTAAGACTGCATGTAGTATTTTCTTGTATTTCAAAACAGAGAACTAGAAGAATCTTTTTCTTAAAATTAGAGACCAGCATAAACTGATTTTTTATATATTCCAATCTGGTTTATTCATTTTTAAATCAATGAGACAGTTTGCATGTATGTGTGTGTTAGTACTCAAATTCGATTTTTTTTGTTCTAGTCATCTGCTTCTGTTTACTACGTCTATGTTTTGATTTTATTTCCAGCAGACACCAGCTACAGGAGCACTGAAAGTAAAGGATAAAAAATAATAAGCATTTACAAATTTCTACAGGTATTAAAGGTTTAGGGGAAGAAATTAGAATCACAAATTAATGCCATTTATTTTCACACTGAAGGCATTTGGTGAGTAAATTCTGTCTCTACTACATTAAAAGACTGTTCAGACGTAAGTTTGAGAGAGTGAAAGGATGTTCTCTTTGAAACTCTCTATAGCTAACAATTAGCTAAAAATTTAACATTTAAGTTTGAATAAATATGGCTGAACTCTTTAGTAGATGGGTGGGTGACAGAGGAGCAGAAAGCAGGCGTAGTGCATGTAATTGTCTTTAGATGACAAATGAAAGCCCAATACGACTGGAGCAGAGAGAACGTGACAGAAACTGTCATTTACAAGGCTGCTGAAGAGGCAGGAAAAATTCTTAAAAAAAGGGTAGCCACAGAAAGCCAGGGAAGAGTTTAAGTAGAAGGCATGATCAGATTTGGTTTTAATGTTCACTCTCGTTGCAGGGGAGAGAATGACTTAGGTGGGAAAAGTAGATTCAAGGAGACCTGCTCAAAGTCTACTTCAACAGACTAGGCAATGAGTAACACAGCTGACTGAGAATAATAAGTAGTATGAGAGATGGAAAGAATTGGAAATACTTAGGAGAAAAACCAGATAGGACTAAAGAATGACTTAAATAAAGGAAAAGAAGGGGGCAAAAAGGTGTCACAGATTTAGTTGGCTTCTAGATTTATGACCTGAACAATCAGATGGATAGTGGGAGAGCATTCACAGAAAAAGATCAGGTGATTTTGTCGTTTGTTTTGAGGGGACAGTAGAGAATGTGTGTCCCATTTCGGACATTAAGTTAGAGATCTCTACTCAGTAGAATATCTGTATACACAGACCTCCCAATCAGCATTTTAGTACTTTACTTTAAAAAAGTTAGAGATACCTGAAACTGGAGGAAAATCTCTAAGAGGCTAAACAAACAGATGGGGAAAACAAGTGGAAAGAAATGGGCAATTCAGGAAACAGAAAACATATGAGCTTTTTATATTCCCTAGAATGAGAGGCAAGTACATCACCAAATAAACAACAGTATACTAGAGGGCAGGGCAAACATAGGTTTACAGTTTTGAGTACACAAAACAATTTATCCTTATATTATTATTTATTCAGTATTGTATTATTTTCCATATGAACTCTAAATCTACTTTTGCTTTAAAAAAATCTGCAATTCCAGAATACTGAAATATCATATGTCCTTCAATCAGGAACAATTAATAAATTACGTAATACACACGTGTAGTAGTCGTGATGGCCATTAAGTATCTACTCATCTCTTCTTCTTTCCTTAAAGAATCAATTCCACTCTTAGAGAGAGGTGGAATTCCTGATTACTGTTAAGCTAATGGTTTTCAAAGTGTAGTACGTATACTCCAAAGAAAACTTCAAGTTTTCAAAGTCAAAACTCTCCACAAAAAATCTTGTTGGGATTTTAATTGCATTTATAGATCAATATAGGGAGAAATTACATTTTTTAACTTAAATTTTAATTTAAAAAGAAATTTTTTTTAAAGATTTTATTTATTTATTTATTTTTTTTAGAGAAGGAAGGGAGAGGGGGAGAGAGAGAAACATCAATGTGCAGTTGCTGGGGGACATGGCCTGCAACCTAGGCATGTGCCCTGACTGGGAATCGAACCTGCGATGCCTGGTTCACAGCCCGCGCTCAATCCACTGAGCTACGCCAGCCAGGGCTAAAAAGAAATTTTTAATTAAAAAATTTAAATTTAAGCATAGTTGGTATATAATCATATTGATTATTATTAGTTTCAGATGTATAATAAAGTGATTCAATGTTTTTATACCTTACAATGTAATCACCCCACTAATTCTGGTAACCATCTGTCACTGTATAAACTCATCACAACATTATTGATTATAATCCCCTACCTCTTTTCACCCACCCCTAACCCCTCCATTCTGATAAAGTCTCCTTGGTCTTTGTTTTCTATGAGTCTGTTTTCTTTTTAATTTTTTAGATTCCACATATAAGTGAAACCACATAATATTTGCTTCTCTCTGCCTCATTTCATTTAGCATATCCTCTAGATTTATCGATGTTGTTGCAAATGGAAAGACTTCATACTTTTTTTTATGCTGCACAGTATTCCATGGGATGCAGGAATGTGTGTGTACCACATCTTCTCTTTTTATTCATCTGTTGATGGACACCTAGGTTGCTTCCATATTTTGCCTATTGTAAATGATGCTGAAATGATATGATGCACTTATCTCTCTTAATCAGTGCTTTAATTTTGAGTAATTACCTAGAGATAGAATTGCTAGGTCAGATGGTACATCTACTTTTATTGATGAAGCTCCGTACTTTTCCCCTAGGGACTGCACCAGTTTGCAGTTCTACCGATAGCGCACAAGAGGTCCCTTTTCTCCACATCCTTGACAATATTCTTTGTTGACTTTCCGATAGCAGCTACTCTGACCGGTGTGAGGTAGTATCTCATCATGGTTTGACTTGCATTTCTCTGATTATTACAGATGTTGAACACCTTTTCATGTCTGCTGGCCGTCTGAATGTCTTATTTGGGGAAATGTTTTTTCATGTTCTCTGACCATTTTTTGACCAGATTATTTTTTGTTACTGAGTCATATAAAATTTCTTACATATTTTGGATATCAATCCTTTAGACATATCATTCACAAACATATTCTTCCATTCAGTCAGTTGTCTTTTTGTTTTGTTGGTTTCCTTTGCAGTATAGAAGCGTTGTAGTTTGATGAAGTCTCATTTGTTTGTTTTTGTTTCCCTTGTTTAAGGGGATGTATCCAAAAAGATATTACTCAGATTGATGTCACTTACTTCCTATGTTTTCTTCTAGGAGTTTTATGGTTTCAGGCCTTACATTTCCGTCTTTAACCCACTTTGAGTTTATTTTTGTAATTGTGTACGAGAGTAGTCCAGCTTTCCCAACACACATTTAACAATATTGAATCTTCAAACCCATGAACAAGGTACATGGCTCTGTTTACTTAGGTCTTTAATTTTACTCAGCAATGTTCTATATTTTTCCATGTGTCTTACAGATTCTGTTTATCAGATTCAGCCCTACACAGTATTTTTGATATTATTTTAATGTTATTATTTTTTAATTTTATACTTCCAATTTTTGGTTGCTAATATATAGACACAATTGATTTTTTATGTTGCTCTTGCATCATATGGGTGGTGGCTTCCAGATGCCTTGCAGCTTTTGGATTCAGCACTTTGAGCCCTGCCCTGAGACTATCATGACGTGAAAAGGTCTGGACTAAAAGACCAACAAGGTTATAATAGCCCAACTAGAAAACAACTAATTGCTGTATTTTAAACCACTAAATTTTTGGATAGTTTGTTATACAACAATAGATAACTGACACCGGAGTTTAGGGAGAATTACAGTAAAGAATATAGTTTAGAAATTCTCATGGAGGCAAAATTACAAACAAATAGCCAATAAGAAGTTAGGACAAGAGTTGGGCATTTAATTAGGATCAAAGAAGCAAGTCAGGTTTAATGAGATGGGCAGGCAGAAGGCTAAAAACCAGTTACCTGCAAGGAATTAACTGCATTGAAGCTAAAGGGGCCTCTGCCTAGATGCAGTTAGATCAATCTGGCTAGTTTTACTTCAGAGGAGCTTGATCTTTCTCGGACTTAAAAGGTCAGGGAGTATTAAATCAAAGCCAATTCCTTTTTGTCAGAGGTTCTGGTCCACTCAGGATCATATGAGTGTGAAAATAATGTCAGGGCGTCATGTAGAGGTGGATGTCTTTTAAGGGTTTTGGATTCTTATCAGCTGAGTATAGGTTTCCCCACTCAGGACACCTTAGGTTTCTCCTACTTTAATTTTCTTATACCAGGGCATTCTGCTACAACACTCAAGTGGTTCTAGCATGGAAAAGTATTTCAATATAAAATAATTACTATATATATAAGAATAAACTTACAACTGTGTCAGAGATGGTTTTACAATGTAATTGGCAAACTATTACAAAGTTATTTCTTTGTAGGTAAGAGAAAGAGAAACACTCTTTTATCTGATTTACAAAATGTCCTACAACTGAAATAAGCTGATAATCAAGGTTTTCTAAGACTGTTTGTCAATCCAGATATGCCATAAATGAGATATATCTGTACTTCCCGGATGTCTGAACTAGAAAAATGATTTAAAGGATATGGGGTATTACTAAGAAAGAACAAGACACCCAAGTAGATCATTCTCACACTGACAGAAATAATATGGTTCCTGCTACCTTAAGATAATGGCCCAGGGAGGAAATAGGATAAATAAAATGCCTATCTAATGTACTGTCAGCCATCTGAGACACAAGCATTACTATGACAGCCAAAACCCGAGTTTCTGAAGCCTGATCAGACTACTCTGCGTATTTCTATAACTAGCTCTACTTTGCTTTCCATAAATAGTTAGTAAAGTCCATACTGAAATATGAGCTCATCTCAGCAGTATTGAGAAGTCATGGAAAGTGAGATTTTTTAATTTACATTTAAGCCAACTTCAGAAGAGTATAATTTAATTTATGAAAGAGAGTTGTTGCAGCTAAAATTGATAGCATATCCAAGGGTTAAAACTGGAATTATATGTGCCTTGGTTCAAAACAAAAAGAACAGAATGAAAACAAAGCCAAGGTAAAAAGGAACTAGCCAGGCTCCATCCCTTAAAATTTTTGCTAATATCCTTGAAAGTTTCACAGTGATGATGGAATCTTCTGGCAGAGGGGCAAACTAAGCTTTCATGTTTTAAATTTTTGCTTTTTGCTTCCTTGTGGAATGTTCTTCATCCAGATATCTATCTGCTTATTCAGGCCTGAGCTCAAGTGTTACCTTCTCAAGATCGTCCCTTGCCATCTAATGGAAACTTCTCTACTCCCAACTTCATCAAACATTATATTACACTGTTTTAATGTCTTCATTGCACTTAATTGATTACCAATACAACCCAGTACCTAGAATGGTGCTGGACTGGAGTGGATACTCAGTAATTACTTGTTGAATGAATAAACACTACTTTTCAAAGCAACTTTCCATCTGTGTTATATATATATATCCATAGTGTTACATAAATGTAGTAGGAACAGGAAACTATATTAATATATTTATTATTATTTCAGTTTGATTGGAGTATATCTATTTCTTCAAAATTTTATAAATTTAACACCTATCATTTACTGAGTAACCACTGGATGCTAAATATTAGAATTACTTGCAATAAAAGATAGAACTTGAATTCAAACCCTGAGCTCTAACTGTAGATCCAGAGCATTTAACTGGTGGATTAGAGTGGGACTGAGACTGAGATACTAATCTCTTCACAGCCGCACAACTGCTGTGCAAGTAGTGTCCAACTTCTGGTTTAAGACATCCACACAAAGAGCAATTACTTCACCTCCCAACAGGGGTTCAAAATTTCAACCACATTCTCCAAGTTATCCTCAAGGCAATTCAAAATATTTCTTTAGAAATACTCTTTAGACACACACACAAAAAATTTTTTAGCTCTAATGATAAAGGCAGGTCGAGATTTATGTTTTAATAAGAACTGCCCTGGTATTTGATTGCCAGCTCTCTCTACATTTTCTCCACGTAATTTTCCAAAAGGAACACAAGCCCTTTTATTTTTTGGCAGACATACCCGATTTTCCACATAACAGCAGCAACAAAATAAAAAACTTGCTATATAAAACAGCCACTTAAAGCTTTGTATACAAAAATCTGCCTAGTATAAAACACTTCTGCCTGTTATACTATGGAAATACTAGTGTCATATTCTAAAATTCAGAGAAAAAAGAAACCTGAGCATTGACATCTAGTTGTTTACAAAACAGCCACCACTTCGAGTTACTGGTTCCTTCCTAGTCACACTGTCATCATTTCAACAGGTTTTAAACTTGCCATTTGTGGTGTGTATATATACACACACAGATACACATATGTTTATGTAAAACTATTTTTCATTAAGAGGAAAACCTTTATTAAAAATTATGTATGCATGTATATATAGAGGGGAGGGAATGAGAATATGAGAATAAATTAATCAGTCACCCCTCAGACATTAAGTAGATTCCTGTCAGGCACTATATACAAAACATGCTTTAAAACGCTTAAAAGAGCCCTGGCTGGTGTGGCTCAGTGGATTAAGCTCCAGTCTGTGAACCAAAGGATCACCGGTTCGATTCCTGGTCAAGCCACATGCTTGGATTGTGGGCTGGGTCCCTGGTGGGGGGTGCACAAAAGGCAACCACACACTGATGTTTCTCTCCCTCTCTCCTCTAAAAATAAATAAATTAAAGAGGGGGAGGCATTTAAAAAATGCTTAAAAGCATATCTGTTCCAATTTTAAGAAGAATGCTATATATTTCAACTTAGCATCAAGGAACACAGCCAATAACTAGAAAAAATAATGAAACAAGCAACTGGACCAACATGATAGGGTTAATTTTAGTAATCCAATTGGCAAAGGAAGAATAAAGTCTTTTAAAAAAGTGTTTAAAATCATACTACATCAAACTAAAAAGTTTTTGCACAGCAAAGGAAATCATCAACAAAGTAAAAAGACAACTCACAGAATGGGAGAACATATTCACCGATACATCTGATAAGGAGTTAATATCCAAAATCTACAAAACTCAACACCAAAAAAACCAAACCACCCAATTAAAAAATGGGCGAAGGACCTGGACAGACACCTCTCCAAAGCAGACATACAGATGGCTAAGAAATACATGAAAAGATGCTCAACATCACTAACCATCAGAGAAATGCAAATTAAAATGACAATGAGACCATCTCACACCTGGCAGAATGGCTACCATCAATAAATCAACAAACAAATGCTGCTGAGGTTGTGGAGAAAGGGGACCCTAATGCACTGTAGGTGGGAATGCAGACTGGTACAGCCACTATGGAAAGCAGTATGGAGATACCTAAAAATATTAAAAATGCATCTGCCTTTTAACCCAGAAATCACACTTCTGGGAATATATGATACAGAACCCAAGACACTAATTCAAAAGAACATAAGCATCCCTGTGTTCATTGCAGCGTTATTTACAATCACCAAGATATGGAAGCAGCCTGAGTGTCCATCACCAGATGAGTGGATAAACCAACCATTGGGCATTTACACAATGGAAAACTACTAAGCCTTAAAAAGAAGAAAATTTTACCCTTTGCAATAGTATGGATGGACCTGGAATACAGTGTGCTAGGTGAAATAAGCTAGTAAGAGAAAGACAAATACCATATGATTACATTCATATGTAGAATCTAATGAACAAACTGAACAAACAAGCAAAACAGAGGCAGATTCATAGATGGAGAGCAGATGACAGCTACTGGGGTGGGTGGGTGGTGGGTGGTGGTGGTGGTGTTAGTGGATGGAGGAATTGAATGAAAAGGAAAAAGAACTCATGGACATGGACACAGTGTGGTGAATGCTGGGGGGAGGAGAGTATAGGGGACTAAATGGTAATGGAAAAAAATACAGTAAAGTTTAAATTTAAAAAGTTAAAAGTGTTTAAAAAGAGAAAGGGAACATTAGCTTTCCTTCATAAACTCAGATAAGCAGAAGACTATATTCAATATTGCTAAAACTCTAGAAACGACCTCATAACCTCATTTAATTATTCACCAGGCTGAAATCTTAGAACACTTTCCACATTCTTCGAACTGCATTTATAATTTGAGTCTCTGTCAGCATCAGGATTTTGCCTACACTTTACTCTGTATATTGTGTATCATTCTTCTCTTTGTAACTTTACCTCCCCCCCCCCCAAAAGGGAGAGCACTTATAGAAAACTGCAATAAAGTGACGTCAAGTAATCTGCTTTTGCATCACTGTTTCTAAATAATGTCAAAATGTTCCACTTGCCCAAACCTGCCTGGATTCTATCTACCTATTCCAACAATTCTTTACTAAACAAAAGTCATCTTTAAATAGGAACAACTTGAATTATCAGGCTGAAGTTCATTCATTCTATCTTCTACCAGATTATAAGATAATAATCAGTGAAACGTACATGAGAGGTAAGAATGACCGAGAAGTCTTACCTTTGTCTGTTAATTTTTCTACACATCTGAAAGAAATAAAAATAAAACATTAAATGAACAATCTTGCCCACTTTCTTAAAGCATAAACACTTATACAAATTCATCTACAGTGATGCAGATAGCACCTTGTAGAATGGTGGTCCAACAGAACTTTCTGCAGTGATGAAAACATTCTGTATTTGAACATATTAATACAAAGAAAATATTACTAATTTTGTTATATTAAGTGGCTCCATAATATATCCTTATTTTACACAAACGCAGTAGGAAGAGGTGAAATGAAATGTTTGAGATTTCCTATAAAATGCCCCTTGCCAAAAGAAAAAGGGGGAAAGGGATAGAGGTACCAAGCATGGCAAAATCTAAATAATGGTTAAACTTAGCTAATAAACATTGGAGTTTCATTATACTATCTTGCCAATATTGTTTATACTTGAAAATCTTCATAATAAAAATTTAATGAACCTAAAAGAAAACCCTAAAATCATTCATCTGTTACACCCAAGTCAAAAAGAAAGTTTGTAAAAACTGTAACCTAATTGTGATCTACCTATAAATCTAATTTCACAAATCATAAATTATCAGTTATAGATGAAAATGCAGATTTAAAGAGGTTAAGTGACTTGCCCAAGGTCACTTAGCGAGTGGTAGAAAGCTGGGACCTGAGACAGAAGTCCTAGGATTTTGCCACTGTATTATTTTGCCTTCTAATAAGAGGTTTCAATCAATCCAATTTGTTGTATTTACTGACCTTTTAAGCTACTGTACATTCTGCTGTCTCTTCAATCAATAAGAAACAAATGTAGGTTACACAGCTCATTACTGGGAGTTTATAAGGGGCAATGTTGAAGTATGAAAAAAGGGCCTGAATAAGACAATTAATTAATATAGAAATTAAGTCGTACTTTTTTTTTCTTCTTTAGGGTTTTTTTTTTTAAATTTTACCTTACTCCTTTAAAAAAAATTGTATAATGTTATTAGAAAGACAGAGATGAATCAAGGTCAGAAGGCACTTGACCAGGGTTCTGAAAAAGTGATACTCAAACCTCTTGAAACATCTTAAAAGATTAACTTAGTTTTAAAATTTATTCATCACTGTGACAATCTGTAAAACAGGCACATGTGTTTGATAAACTTCCACTAATCAATGAATCTCCCCCTTACACTATTTCATTTATCTTTATAAACCGGAGATCAGCACAGCACCAGGCTCAATTACTGCTCAATCAAGGTCTACCAAGCTCAAATGCTTTAGGATTCCTTTCATTTCCAGGACATGCAGTAAATTGAAAATATGTAAAAAAAAAAAAGAGTCATGGTGAAAATTTATTTTAAATAATCCAAACTGGCATAATTTAAAATAATCAAAAGGTAGTTCAGAGGCTAACAGAAGGTCTAAGAACACTAATACCTTTTATGTTATTTGATGAAGTGAGGAAGAGATACTAAGAATCAAAACTATTCCTTCTCACACAAATATTGTGGAGAAAAAAATTTAAGTCCTCTTTATTCAAGTTTGACCATTCTAATATTTACATTGTAGAATTAAAAAAGTTTAGTACTTTTTGGTTAAGTCAGGGGGAAAAAAATAAACCACGACACAGGGTAAAGCTACTCGTGTAGCTATAATCATCTTAAAAGATCATTTCTGTAAGTAAAACTGTTGAAACTGAGGGAGGAAAGGTATCAAGGAGATAGGTATATTTAACTCTAAAATGGGTAGGCAAGAATAAAAGGGAATTTTGAAAACTATACTAAGCTATTAACCTTCCTACATATGGTGACAGGACAAAAAAGTCCAGTTTTGCAGAATTTACATGAAAACACACCATTTATACCTCTTTCATGACACCACTACTCAAAATCAATAGCTTTTAATAAACATTTGGGGGTGCATGGAGGTGGAAGAGGGTATATAAAGGGGATAAATGGTAATGGGGAGAAATACAATAAAAAAACTATGAAAAAAATTAACTATGTACCAGGCTTTGTGCTAAGTCAGCAATTTTCAACCTGTGTGCAGCAAGAATTTTTAAAACTTGCAATACCTGACTATTCAGGGACACTGACCTCCTTTCCCTTAAACTGTTAAAGAAAAAAAAAAATGACAACAGCCAACTGGTGTGAATGAATCAAAATTATATATATATTTTTTAGCAGATCATGAAAATATGCTTCTTGGTGTGCTGAAGGATTTTATTAATTTTTGTACTACGAGGTGCAAAAAGGTTGAAAATCCCCGTGCCAAGTGTTTCACACGCTGTATTTAATTCTCATAAACTAATCTCACAGGGGTCAACAATCTGTCCTACAGAGGAGGAAGCTGAGGAACAGGCTATTAAAGAAATTTAGGCAAGGAAGTTATATCCAAATAAGGCTCATAATAGCTTCACTCCTAATTTTAGAACAAATGTATTTTAAGTCTACTGGGACAGGTATAAACCAAATCTTGCCACACTTCAGTAGGAAAGTGGGTGATTTAAAATTCTAATTTCCCACCCCTCCTCAATCTCCCTGCTTCTACTAGTTTTTTTTTCACTTGAAAGTCAGAAAACAAAAATGATGTTGCCAGTCACAAATTCAGTGGCTAATATGACCAATTTCTAGGATTTACAAAATATGTGTGTTTTACAGTTCTCGACTTAGAAACATTATTTTAATAAACAATTTTAAACATTTATGTCCCTATATCCTCTATTATCTTTAGGAAATAAAGAAATTCTATTCAGACTAGTCTAGGGATGAAGTTCCTACGTTAAAATGTATACGAAAATACACAAAAAAGTGTTACCTGGCAAAAATAAGAAAAATGAATACACATTTAAGCTTGTTATATGAAAGACTACACTGAACAAAATTGACGAAGTCACGTTTTTATCCTAGTGGCAAGCGACAGACTTCTAAAACGAGCGAAAAGTAACGTAAAAATTTGGCAGTGAAAAAAGCTACATAGAGCTATTAGGGCAACTGGCTCTTAAGCAAATTAAAGTGAAGGAGGTGCGGGGACGACACACTTTTGAAGGCTGAGGTCCCGCCGTGGATTTCTGAGGGGGATGTGAAGTAACACCGGACCGCCGCCGCAGGAGGGGAGCGACAGGCTGACAAAGGGAGGGCAGAAGCCCGGGGGCGCGACGAGCCTGCGACGGCAGGGGGCCGGCGGGCCGCTAGGGAGGAAAGGTTGCGCTACAAAGGACGATTTCACGGAGGGGGAAGCAGCCCGCCACACACTGAAACGGAGAGCAGACGGCCACCAGAGAAGCGCCGTGACATCAGTGGTGAGAGCCGGCAGGGGGCAGCGCAGGCAGGATGTCACGTGGAGTGGGCACTACGGCAGCCGAGAGGGCTGCGTGCGGACAGAGGGGGGTCTTTCCCACCGCCTGAAACACTGCATTACTCACAGGAGTCGCGGACTCTTCTTGCCCTGAGATGGAGACGGAGGCTTCGCGGCCTGGGACTGCAGCCCTGTGGCATCCGGAGGCCTGGCGCTGGGGCTGCTCCTCCGCCGGCGGGGATACTCGGCCTTCCTTCGACGGGACACAGCGGCGGCGGCGGCCGCAGCGGCTCGGCCCCGGTCCCGTCCTCCCCTCAGCACGCGGCTGCTAGTGGCCCCCGCAGGCGGCGTGGCCACCGCCCCCTCAGGGGGCTGTTGTTGGGGCTCCTCTGGAGCCGCCTTGGCCGCCGCCGCCTCTACCCCGTCCTGGTCCTGGTGTTCCGGGGGTCTCGGCTCTTCTGTCTCCCCCGGCATCGGGGCTCGTCCGTCCCCCACCCCTTCGTCCCAGGCGGTGGAGGCGGAGGCGGCGGCGGCCGCGGCGCTGCCCCCCCCCCCCCCCCCC
>PVIA01007495.1:0-82529 GCA_004024845.1 Tonatia bakeri
CCGCGTCCAGCTGGGTCCCTTCTGGCCTCCTACCGTCAGTTCATTCAATATCTGGATAACTTTTGATGCCCTATTTTCATAAATGTTGCGATATCCGTGGTCTCCTAGTCTGATTCTCCTCAGATCGGCCAAATTCTCCCCTGCGCACCGGAGAGGGGGATTAAGACTCCACCTCTCAAGCCGCCATCTTCCCTCCTCTAGTTTATAGGTATTCTTAATGGCAACTATAATATTCATTAGACTCTTTGTAATTATGATCACTATTTGTAGCCATTCATTGTGTGCAATTTTCTTCCTTGGGCTTAATATTTAGATTTAATATAATGGGACACATAAGTAAACTAAAAATTAAGTTTGTGTTGATTGAGTTGGGCATACTTGAAATGCATGTCTAATAAGCTTCATATGTAATATGATAAAATATTTTGAAATGGCACTAGTTTTACATTTAATGCTGAAGCAGTAATGAAGTATTTGAAAAGTGCCTTTTGATACTACTGTGATATCTTGAGAGATAATTTCCTAACATTTGCATTGACAATCTGTCCTGTTATAATAATCCCCATGTATATGAAATCATAAGTATATGTACTTAATGAATTTCTCAATATAATATGCATTTCTTCTAAAAGCCTACCTCTGTTCTGGGCTCTGAGTTTCTCACTGGAGCAGCTATGAAAGTCACATCTTGTTTTTTATTTGATTCCATGAAGATGTTCCCATGCCCATTGCATGAAAATAAAGGAAACGTGTCACTTATTTAAAGAACTAACTCATACCTCTTGATTCTAAACTTCCTCAAATGAGTCAGTTTTGGTCTGTCCTGTTTTTCCCCATTTTTCCATAAAATTCTATGAACCTTGCTATTTACATTCCTGTCCACAATTTGCTCACTGCTCTGAGCACTTTTAAGTTCTCTAAATACTATTTCAATTTAATGTTGAAATACAGAATGTAAAATATAAACATTCCCTCTTCATATTTTAGTTGATCATTCACTCTCTAAAGGGACAGTCATCAAGAAACTATTGCAATTTTCGATGCATATCCATGTGTATAAATGAATATATTCCATTCTACATATTATACTTCCTGTTTTTCATTTAATAAAATGTTCCCCAGATGGAGATCTTGTACTGCTACTACACATACATCTTCCTCCATAGGCCCGAAGCAAAGGACCAAAACAAGAGATGAGTTCATTAATCTAGTTTTAAGTACTATAACCATTACAATTGCCCCCCATGATTTGTATTCCACAATATTAAACAATGTTACAGGTGATCTTAATAAATGGCTGTTGAAAATCTTTACAAATCTTGAAGGAAGCAAAAGATGTTAGGAGACAGTTTGACAGATGTCAAGAATTTCAAAATTAGGAATATTCTTAAAACTGAAAATTGGTTTAACAATGGATAAGAAGTACAATAGATTATTAGAAGTTTTATTTGTGCATGTAGCTAAGTGAAGATCACTAGGATTTAGAATGTGTTCCTCATGAATAAATACACCAGAAGCTATTCAATTTTCAGATAGGAACTTTGAAATCACAATTCCATTTTTCATTTTTCATATAATGAACGCTAAATTTAGCTAAGTGTTTCTTGGATTTCTCATTGGAAAAAATTCCAAAAGGTTTCTCTTGCAACGTGTTTAGCTAATTTAATAGGTTCCCCTGAATAGATTGTTCTCCTACAAATTTCTTCATGATATTGATGAATGGATTAATATCACCTGAGCATACATAATTAAGAACTTTGTCTTTGACCTTATTCCAATCAATGACTCTTAATGAACAATCGTTTAGATGACACAAGGAAGAACATTTCAGGGGAATGGAAGGCATGCAGGGAAGACAAGAAATGTACACAAGGACAGCACATCAGATCCAGACACACTGACTTTATATTCTTGGACCTTTTAAATTTTAGCGCGTATTGAATAAACTGGTCTGTGAGTCTCTTCTTACTTCTGACAACAGATTATCATGTCAGTTTAATATTATTCGTAAGAAGCCTTTTATTGCCAGACCCCCCCCCGCTTTCCTTAAAAGTATGGAGAGGTGTTTTGTGGAATGTTGTGCCATTCTTGTGAACAATTTTCCACGGAAGTACTCCCAGGAACAGCAAAATGGCAACACGGGTGGTTGAGCTGGCTGCAGCTGCCGATAGCACTCCGCTGGGAGCTCAAACCAGCCTAGCCAGACCCAGCGAATGAATGTTTGTGGGATTCAAGACTCCCATCCTGTAGGAACTCCAGCAACGTGCAGAGCTGTGAAGAACTTGAAAACTGTCCTTAGGAGCTGCAAAGTATAACAAAAACGGCAACATGTTGTTGCATGCTCACATGATTTGACATTACACAGCAAAGAAAATGTAATAACTAAAATTACATGTAACCAACATAGAAGCACCTTAGAAATGTAACACTGCATGAGAGCACAGTAGTAGAATCTCTCCATAGTGAGATGGTTTGGCATAAAGTTAAAATGAAGTGAGAGTGAACAGTGTTCTGGTTGCAGCTTGGTGTGAGCGCGGCAGGTGTTAGCAGACCCGCTGCTGCGGGAACCGCTGCTGGTGCGCTGCACGCTGTAACGCACAGCTTGGCCTCAGTCCAGGAGTCGCCCTCTGCTGAGGAAAGTACCTCCCCCAGGTGATAATCTCTCCCTCCAGGGCAACCTGAACCCAAGGACTGGCTGATGTTCAGGTGAAAAGCCCAGCCCCCCCAGGGATCCCAACTCACCATTCATAGAAAGACTAATGTCAGCTGTCTTTTAATTTATAAGAGAAATGTATTAGGTCACTTAATTCACTTCAGGCATTGTCTATCGATACTCAAAAACATCCCTTCTGTTTAGACCCTGTCCTGAACCGCAGGGTCTGGTCACAGCATATACATGGGTAAGTGGCAGGATCTAGTGATCACGTGACAGAGCCACAGTGGCTGCTCAGAGCTCCAGCCTCCCCGCCCACTGTCAGACAGGACCTGGAGTCCCCTGAAGGCTTCCTTATGGGCCCTCCCTGCAGGCTCCTGGAGGCAGCGCTCTCTGGGGCAGGAACGAAGGTAGGCGACGCCCTCTGACTTGGACCCCTAACTTAGAGGAGAGTGGGGCCTTTGGAGGGGGCCGCTGCAGGTTACAGCTCGTGACCTATGGGGTCAAAGCACATGTCCTCTCCCTGGACTACGGTCAGGAGCAGAAGTCCGGATACCGTGATCCTTGGAGATTTTTGACAGTCACTGATGAATCGTCGCGTACTGGGGACTTCAGTGCTTGGGCAGTGAGTGAACTGCAGCGTTCCTGGTTCTTCGTGAATGGAGGCGATCAGACTTCTGCTGACCCAGACTGTCCGTGCGAGCCATGCCTTCCGATGCATTTCCATGTCCAGGCAGGTCAGGACTGGAACCACGCATGGAATAAAGGGAGGTTAGGCCCACGTGAGAAAGAAACCTGCTCCATTCTCAGGTGCAGGTTCCCCTGTTCCCCTGCTCCCCTACACAGACGGTGGAAATATTCCCACATCGGTCCAGATTGGGGGAGGTTCCCGGGAACTGATGCTCAGGTGCTGCGAACTCCTGAGGACGGAAAATGTCACCGTGACCCAAGGAACTTCATTCTGTAAAACCTTTCTACACCCAGGCTAGTGGATCCAAGGTCCCAAGCTTTGCTTATATTCATAGCTCCCAAATTCATAGTTTGGAAGTTTGAATAGAAATAGAGAAGAAGAAAAAAATCTCTGCATTAGTTCACTGACTGGTGGACTGCGGTTATCATCACAGGGCCGAATAAAAGGAAAGCCCTTGTCTCCCCCTTGCAACCGCCCCTCCATATCAGTGTAGTAGTTGCTATCATCCCCCCACCCCATCTAACTGATTTATTCATTTTTTGGCATGTGGGAGAGAGCGTGAACTTTGGGAATCAACAGTAGATCTCCAGGGAGTAACTACCTGCAGCTGCCATTCCAAACGTGACCTCCCGGGAGGCCAGGAGCACTGGCCCTCAGCACCCACCGCACAGATGCTGGTTTCTACGGTTATTGACCAAGGTCGTCAGAAGCCACGTGATTCCACTGTCCTCCCCCAGGGCCATGTCAAGGCTGAGGTTCTCTGCCGGAATCCGCTTGGATGTAAACGATTTCACTATCCCCCAGAGTGCTGTGCGGGCCGCCAGGTTGATGACATTGTGCCATCTCAGTCTGGTGAGAGGGGTTGGCCAGCAGGCTCAGTGCCTTAAGGGAACATGCATGCAATGGTGGGAAATTAACCCCACGAGGAGAGAGGGTTCTCCCCCATCAGGTAAATGTGGGGAATTTATTGATTTGAAGCATGTCTCCAAAATACCTAGGCAGGTTTACTTTGCCATTTTATTCCAAAAAGATAAACAGTGCTTGATGAGCCTTTTTGGATTCAGGACATAACAAATCCCATATTTATTTAAGATATGGCCTGTGATCAACTACCTTCAGCTGTCAATCAAAACAGTTTGATTTATAAGGTCATGGGTATGTGGATATACAGCAACAATCCATCTTCATGTTTAAGGAAGTGTAGAAGATAATGTTCAACTCATAGAATTAAAACTATGTATACATATATGTAAATATATACAAGCCTATGTACCCTTTTATATATGTATACTTTTACATGTATGTGTATATATATGTGTGTGTGTGTGTGTGTGTATATGTACACAGATGTGCACAAGAACCTTAATGAACTATTTTAGTTATTGGGAATATACTTACTATTATTATGCATAACAGTTATCGGTAATTATTTCTTAGTTTAATTTGTTAAAGTTTTCTAGTATTCTCTTTTTCATACAAAAGCATTTATTCATGTATTTATTTATGAGTTAAATAAACTTTTGCAGGAATTTTATAAAGTCCTGGGGCACATAAAATGACAGTGGAGCCTCACGCTTCCTATAAAATGACTGACCTGTCATTATAGATATTCTGTGATGTTATGACTGTTGCTGCTAATCGGGATACACCTGTACTAGTTTGTTATTTCATTTTGAAATACAGGAGGTTTAAGCACTTACCAAGTTTTAAAGCTCCTTCATATCATATTTATCAAGTGGGTTTTGTGGTCTAAGAGTCCAGATAATTGCTGGTTCCTGCTGGAAACCAAGACCTTCCAAACTAAGTATACTGATTAGAGTTAAATCGTTAATATATGACTCAATCAGCCTCCTTTAAACATTATTTGAAAAAATGAAAGAAAACACATTAAACATTTTAAATCAGAAGTATTATGTTTTGCCTTAGAGTAGGTGTTTCTGATCATTTTTGGCTGTTTTTTTCTGAAGTAAGACTCTTAGGAGGGAATTATCCTAGCAAAAAGAATACATCTAAATTTGTAAAGAAAGTGTGGACCAAATGCTTGGTATTAGTGATGTACAATGAAGGAAGCTCACTTTTGTTTGCACATACGGCACTGCGCTGAACCAAGGGTGGACAATGGCCTGTCAAGTCCATGAGATTCGGTCAGGTGGGGTGGCAGAGGCTAGATGGTGTCCCTGGTGTTTTTAGTTTGGTGCATATGACCTATTGATGGCTGTGAGAAGAGTTATCCAACAACAAAATGATGTCATAAACTGTGCCCAAGGGTCAATGAACTCTCCCGAAATATGTTATTCTTTTTGAAAATTATTTCAGTGGACTCCTTTTTAATACAAAATTAGATGCAATTGGAATTTTCAATTAACATTAAACTTGTGATATTATTATAGTATTTGGTATTATTTTTAGTCAATGGGCATTTAGTTTTCTCTAGAGTATCTATCATAGAGATTTGCATTGTTTTTATTGTCTACTATCAAACCCACTTTCCCTGGTTTGGGCATTCTGCATGTGAGGGAGCTTTCCCAGCCGTGAAGTCACATCATGGGCACTGTATGGTGGGACCTAAGCTTGATCTGTCATGTACTATCATACCAAAGTGTGAGTTTCTCCACTGCAGCAGCTGCTTGGAATCCTAGAGGTGGAAGTGACGATCATTCTGGCAGCAGCTCACCTGAGCTGTGTCCCCTATGACCTTGGTGGCATCTCTGCCCAGCAGTGATGCACATGGTGTTTACACTGAACAAGAACCCCACTAACATGAGAGCCTTTGGGCAGCTCCCCATCATCGAAGGCACCAACTGAACATCGGAGATGCCCACATGGCAGCCAGGGCTCCTCTCCCTGCCCTGTGTCCACTAGAGTAAACCTTTTCTTCTAATGTGCTCTCAGTCCCTCCCTCATTGTTCACCACATTAATTTTCACCTTATTCCTCCCAAAGAAATAATCGAAAAAATTATTGTGCATGGAGACTCCACAATCCTAAACTCTAAGGTTGATTAAGATATTTACATTATGAAGTGTGTTTCTTACAGTATGCATTGTTTTCTGAATTTTATATTGGATTGACTATAGAACACATCAGACTATATAATATGAATATGCAAATGTGCATTTGTATACTAGAGGAAATAGCACTGCAAATATCCTGTTATTTAATCCACTTTAAGGAGAAGTGATATTAGAAAAAGAAGCTAGGGGATTACTTAAGTTGAGGCAAAAATTCTAAGATATTCAATAACATTGTATTGCATATTTTCCTACATTACCACTTACTCTGTTCCAGCAGAGCCATGTAAAATCAGCATGTTGTCTGGGAAATTAGCAGAAGAAAGTAAATGTTTTTTTCCCTAAGCAGCATGATACATAAGATGGATTTCAATGATTAAAAACAAAACAAAACAGCAATTTTCTTTTCTGTAGATGGCTTGCCCTCACCATCTTCCAGAAGTTGCTACTTATAATGATCTTCCAGATTCAGTTCACGTCACAAATCACTCATCCTTCAGCAAAAGTAATTCTGATGAGGAAGAAATTTATTTCTAATTAAGGGAAAAGCAAATGTTTGATATGTAAAGAAAATGAGATATTTCCTGAATTATGTACATATTTATGTTCTCAAGATTAAAAACCATATGTTTACCTTGTCAGGTTTCCAATAGTAATTTAAAATGGTGTTTACCACTTATATATCTAAGTAATTGGAATTATGTCAGTCATTAATTATATTTAAAATGGGAGTAATTCAATTATATTAACATTATTCTAGAAAGGGCCACATTACTTTCTGAAAAGATAGGGTTTTATTCTTTGTAGTGGCTTTATTTCAGAAACAATGATGAATTTGGGGAAGAATATGAAAATAACTGTTTGAAGACATTCAAGAGTGAATGAAAGAAGACAAGAACCAGAGGTAATGCCATCCCTGAAAGAAGAGAAGCTTTCTGGGTAAGACCCACCTTTCACGGGCTGGCTCACTGAACACACTCTTGAATCTGGGCCCCCAGATGGGCAGCACTCACATAAAAATGAGCCATATTATTTGCCTGAGGAGTTAGAGTTTGGGGCTGTCTTGGACATTGGGTATAAAAGGGACAATCCTGGAAAGCATTACTTAAATATACGAATGTGTGGAAACCACAATTGGATTAAAAATTCCACCACAGTCTGAGACGACTTCAAAATACACAGGAGCCAGCCAATACCCAGAAGTACCGAAGGCACAGTAACAGGCAGAAAAGTCTAGAGCTGTTTCCCTTTGTGGGTTTTCTAGTCCACCTTTCTGAGACAGCAGCTTCTACACAAGACTCTCACATCTGAGCTCCCAAATCCCAGCCATCAGGTCCGTCTTCTGTATCCCAGGCTAGTGTTGAAGTCACAATTTCTACTCAGCCTAGGATTAGGCAGACAACCTCAGGATACTCATGGGCTCTACACGTACTTACTGTACAGCCTCTCTGAAGCTCTTCCTCCCTCTCTGCTGCCCTTCCTTCCTTTTCTCTTTTTGGCTCTGAGAGTATCTTCTATTTATTTCAGCTAAATCATCCATTTAAAAACTTAAAAACATTTTTATCTAGCAATACTGCTGCTCAGTATGAGAGCTGTCTCTAAGTAATTAACCTGCCACATTTTTTGAAAGAGAAGCTCATTGCACAGTTTTAGCAGAGTATTCAGGAAATTGATTCTGCCGCACAACTAGTCAAAGGTTTCGAGATTCAATAATTAAGTTTTTTTTCTGTCTTAGCGAAATACTCATCAAAGCAATTTTACTGAGAAGAAAATTGACTGATGAATGTTACTTATTTTATAACTGAAGTTTTAGCTTTTTATTTCCTGTGGGGGAGTCCCCAGCAATCAGTCCTCTTCATCCACATCTCGAACCTGCTCTTCAGGGCTGTGACGCTGGCAGGTGTGCTCAGTGGTGAGTTTGCGGAGCCGTGACAAAGACTGTGCTAAAATGCATGGTGGAGAAAGTTGTCACAGCTCTTTGCTGTTCTTCCTAAAAAGCTCCATGCAACCAACAAATTAGTCACTGATTTTAACAAACTCTATTATTTTTACAACACTGATATTTGGGTTGGCCAAAAAGTTTGTTTTTTACCATAAGAGGGCTCTAGTAGCACTTAGTTGTTTTTAACTTCATTTGAAACAATTTTGTTATGTTGTGTTGTGACATTTGTCATATTAGTGTGCATTCAAAAAATAAAACTTATCAACATTGGTGAATTTCTGTGTGGCCATTTTAATATTGAAAATGGCAGAAAATAAGTAATATTTTGGCATATTATGCTTTATTATTTCAGGAAAGGTAAAAATGCAACTGAAATGCAAAAAAAAGATTTGTGCAGTGTATGGAGAAGGTGTGTGACTGATCGAATGTGTCAAAAGTGGTTGGCGAAGTTCGTGCTGGAGACTTCTCGCTGGACGTGCTTCGAGGTCAGGTGGAGCAGTTGAAGTTGATAGTGATCAAATCAAGACATTAATTGAGAACAATCAAAGTCATACCACTTGGGAGATAGCCAACACAGGCAAAATATCCAAAGCAATGAAGTTATTGGTGAAAATGCAAAATGTGTCTTTTATTTTATGGAAAAAATCACATGGACTTTTTGACCAGCCTAGTGTTTTGCACGTTGTGGAGACGAGGGAAACGCCTGGAGACAAGCCGCTGACACCCGGACACAGGGTGCCCCTGCATTGCTCCGTGCAGCTGTTGAGGATGCTGTGCCGCACAGGTCCCTCCAGTGTGCCAGCAAGCCACGCGTTACTCCAACAGTGATTAAAACTTGATATGGTTTTGGGGGTTGGGGGGCTGCCAGAGATTAGCCAAAGAACACGTAAGCATTGTGCACAGACTGTGGACACAGCCGACAATGTGGTGAAGGCCAGCCAAGTAAGGGGAATGGGTGGATGGGGGGAAAGGAAGGAGGGAATGGATGTCATCTGTAATAGTGACAACAATAAAAAAAGAAAAGTTAAAAAACAAAATTCATATTGTTTGAAATGTGTTAGTCATTGACTCTATAATCAAGCACTGTATATAAGATACCATATTTTGCTGAGGATAATGCACACTTTTTTGGTCAAATTTTTGAGGGGAAAATAAGGATGCAATTATACATGGGTAGTGCCTGAAATACCTTGTTTCTGTTCTTATGTGTTGTAATTATTTGTTACATAAAATTTCTTGTACTGTGATATGTTCAAAAATAAGTGCTAAAATTCCTTTACATACTTAAAAACACAAGTATTTAAATATAAACACAAAATTGAATTAAAAAATTAAAATGAAAGATTTTTTCCTAAAAGTTTGGACCAAAATGTAGCTGCACATTATACACAGCAAAATCCAGTATACTATTCATTAAAGAGCTATGAAATAATTTGATTGCTAAGGTTTTCATAAAATTTAATGTAAAATTTGTACTTTATTTAATAACCAAGTATTTAAATGTGTCTCAGGCATTATTAAAAAGCATTTGGATAGCATTATACATTGTACATATAACATATATGTATACATAAATATTCATATAATTTTATATATAATATATATTTTTATTGACTTTGCAATGTTTCTTTTAATTCATATTCAGTTAAACCATATCTACAGCCCCAGGTTTCACTAGCTGTTTTTTACTGTGGTAACATCACCTGCCAAGATGCTTTTATAACTCATCTTGAAGGACATAGCAAACATGTAAATATTTTTTATGTTGTGCTTGTTGTATTGCTGGTAATTCTTTTTAACTAGAAACAGATGCAAAAGCAAATTTTCATGCTTCATTGAATATTTTGATATTGAGTACCATATTTAAATGACAGGTATAAAATTAAAAATAAAACTTGGTTTCCATATCTTCCTCAAATATGTCCTTCTGATGGTAACCACTTTTAAGAGTTATTGTTTTAATACTCACGATGAAGTTTACATTGCATGCATACATGTCAATTTCTTAATTTCAGATAATATTAGTTAACAAGAAAATTAACACATGGAAAGTACTTCCGTCTCTTCATATAAGAAGCTCCCAAATTTTGGGTGATATTATATTTATATTATATTTATATTGTAAATTAATATTATATTAATAACAATTTAATGTAACTCATATTATTTTGATATTATTTTTATTTATGATATATTTAAAATTATTTTCATCTGTTATCATTAAAACTATATTACAATGTCTTATTAAGTATAACAATAGGATGTATGTGCCTACGGCGCCCTCTCCCTCTGCAATCTCCTCTTCACGTACCAGCTACTATCACAACATTATTTCAGCAGCATTAATCGTATTATTTATAACTTTTGTGTGCTCATCATTAACTATAATTCAGTGTTCTCTGTTTTTGCTATTGGTTCATTTTAAAGGGAAAACTAATACATGGCATTTACACTGTTATTATATTAATACTAATTTATGCACAAGATATGAGATTAACACAATAGAAAGGGGGATTTAGCCAAAATCCACTAAATCGGATATTCTAGGTCCATGACTAAGAGGAAAAATGTAAATGCATTCTATCTTGTATCCTTCAATTGTCAAAATCACACCACAGTTTGCTTTGACTTAGAATGAAAAGATTATTTAACATAAGATTTATTTTTCTGGAATTTTCACTTGCCTTTCTAATGTGCTTTTTGACTGAGGCACCTATGACGTCATCTGGTCGCTGATAGTGCCCAGTGTCTGCTTCCTGTTCCTTACCCCTCCCCTCTCCCCTGGGAGTGCGCGGTCTCTCTGGCTTCACTAAAGGGCTGCACGCTGCCTTGGCTGCGCGGCAGTGACTCTGAGACCCTTTTTCTTGCTCTCTGCCGTGAAATCTATGGGCTCTTCCATCTAATGCTCTGTCACTTTGTGTTCTTTTATTGTTTTCAGAAACTATGTCCCTGAGCACGTTTTTAAAGTTTGGAAAGAAAATTAACTCCGGACACTGTATGGCAATGACTGTTTTGCCATTTGATTTGGTTTGGAATTGTGTGTTTGTAATGGCATGACCTTAGAAAGCCAGATGCGTAGGTCTTTTTCCATTAGGATTGGCAATGTGGTGCTCAATTCCAATAGGATTCCCACATCATGTTGTATTCTGTTCTGATTCTTTTGAAACGTTTAGCAGCCTCCTGCTTTCATTACCTCTCACACTCACGTTTCAGTTCAATAATCTTTTCATGTGCATGCAAAGGGTTCGGCATTCGGTTTCGTAGAAGGTAAATGAAATGTCAGCCTTGAAAAGAGTACATGGCAGCATATATTTATGTTACAATATATTACATACAATATATTACAATGTACTTGCTTAGCCCTTCTTTTCACCAGAAGCCAAACCAGTGCTAAATAAATGGAATTAAAACATAACCCATTCAGGTTCTCAGACGTCAGAGTTTGTAGTGTAAGTGGAATCAGAGTCATTTTTATTTCAATACATATCTTATTCAATATGTAAGATTTGAGTAGGTTTATGTGTTTATTTATTTATTTTACCCAATGTCTTGATATAATTGACCAATGCTTTTACATCCCTTGTCAAAATCTTTGGGGGTTACATCAAGAACTATTCTACATTTGTTATAATCTTTATTATTTTGCATTATTTTTATACTCAAAATTACCCTGTGCATATTTTCCAGTTTCAAGCTTATGCTTCAGTTTTATGCTTTTAAGATGTTTGGGAAACATAATAAAGTAAAACTTCAAAATATTTAATTATCAAAATTAAGACATTAAATTTTAATTAATTTACTTATGTCCACGTGTGATAAAGTGCTTTGGGAATACAAAAATTCAGCATGTTTTCTCTAAATCTTTGAGTGAAGTCAGTTGCCAGGGTTAGTGCCCATATTCAATACTCATTCCCCAGTTTTCTGTGAAAGGATGTAGCTCCAGGAGCCCTCCTCTGAGAAGCAGGAAGGCATGTGAACCAGGGGGTCCAGGAAGCAGAAGCAACTGGAGAGCCAGGCACGCCTCTTTCTGATGCTGAGATCAGAGAAACATTTCTCTAGGGCCTTTCACAGGAAAAGCAACAAACACCTTAGGGGCGCATCTAACACTCTCCTCAAGTGTACGGTGCCGGCATCTTGCCAAAGGCAATTCTGCAAATGCTGCTATGCTGGGAGGTGATAAAATTATGTGGTCTGGGCTTCCGGTCCACTTATGCTATTGATTAATTTATGAATAGCTATTAGAGCATTTAGAGATGCAAGTGCACTGCTTACCACTCAGAAACATTTCCATAAATATTGTATCACTCGACTTCGCCTCTCATAAATATTGAGCAGCAGTGCATTTGAGGTTAAATACCCTGACGAGTGAGTGGATTGCCACCTGTGGGTATTGACGATTCAGTGCAGATTGGCATCTGTTGACAGGTGATCTGGGAATAAGACGAGGGGGGCGACTGGGGGTGGAAGACAGTATAAAGGGCATAAATGGTAATAGGAAAGATACAATAAAAATAAACTATTAAAAATGACTTGTGGAAGCTGCGTGCAGCACCAGAGAGAGAAGTATTCCATGATACAGAAAAAAATCACTCTGACACTAGAGATGTTGCTTAGGCAGAAAACAAAGAGCAGGTACAGTTCTCTTAAAAAAAGAGAGAGAGGGGGAAAAGGAAAAAAAGAAATCTATTTTCAAGATTTTAATGATCCTACCAAGATCACATCAGAACAAAACATGTATCTTGTAACAAACATAGTTCACCTTTTTTATGCTAGCATACAGTTTGGGGGGTTAAAATTAGACAATTTCACAAAACGTATCTAAAATTTCTAGCTTCCTTATCACTGGACTGATGGTCCTCCGTGACAGCGTTTGGCGGGAGCTACGTATTCCGTGGCCCACATATATGGTACGGTTACATCACCAGCCTGAGTAGATAATGGTTTTCATGACCCTAATCAAAAACATGGCCTATAAATGCAAGCCAGGAAGGTTTTTAATATTTTATGTATATCTTGCATGCTGTACATTGCACGAATATCATGAATCTCTAGCCCCATAAGTTTTTACAAGGTGAATGAAGCTGTGCAACCATATAGAACATTCTCGTGCCCACCACAGCTAGCATGTCAACAGTGTCCTGAACCCTAGCATTAGTGTTATGTGTTTGGATTTTACATAAATTGGGTCATAAAGCCCATACCCAACAGCATTATTCAGTAGAAGCAATATTCCTTCTTTTTCACTGGTGTTTGGCATTTTGTTTTATGAGTATACTAAAATATATTAATTCAATCTACTGCTGATATACTATAATTGATTCCAGGTTTTGTCTCTAAATAATGAAGCTACTATAAACATTGATGTACATGTCTATTGATAACTTACATCTTCATTTCTGCCGGTAGATCCAAAAGAAGAAACTGATGCCGTAGACCATGTCTGCATTCAGCTCAGCAGAGCCTGCCATGTTTCCAAACAGCTTGCCCCACTCTGTACTTCAACCAGCAATGTTGGACAGTTTCAGCTGCTCATATGTTATTCTCAGTATATTTTATATTTATTGTTAGTATATTCTGGTAAGTACATAGGGTATCTAATTTCGATTTTATTTTAAAATAGCTAATGCAAACTACTTTCCCATTTGGGTATATAGACATCATCTTTGGTGAATTACCTTTTGCAATATTACTGCACTTTTTAGAGAGCCTTCTCTCCTTTCCTTGTCAATGGGAAGATATTTTGATATTTCAGATGCAAGTCCATGATTTGACAGATGAAAATCATTTCTGGCCATGTCTGTGAGGTGCCCATGGAGGAAGTCAGCACCAAGTAAAGAACAGTCAGTGGGCCTCGTGCAATCCCCCAGGTGCTTGAACAGAACAAAATGTGGAAACAGTGAGTTTGCTCTCTCTGTTCAAGCTGAGACACCCATCTTCTTCTGCCATCAGACACGGGCGCTCCAGGTCCTTGAGCCTTTGCAATCAGACCAGAGTTGTGCCCTCAACTCCCCTGGTTGTCACTCAAATTGAACTACACACTGGTCCTCCCCCCTCTTCAGTTTGCAGGTGGCAGATCCTGGGGCTTCTCAGCCTCCATAATCATGCGTGTCAATTTCTATAATACATCTCCTCTTCTCTATGTCTTCGTCTGTGTCCAAACTCTACCTGAATCTCTATGTCTATACCTATTTCTAAATCTCTGTTTCTATTTTTTCCTTCTACATCTATAGCTAAACCTCTATCTCTGTCTCATCTATACCTACATCTAAATCTATACCTAAATCTGTAACCATATATCTAAATCTATCTATATCTATATCTATAACTATGTCTACATTTCCATCTTTATGTCTGTATTGTTTACTTCATCTATATGTTTATCTGTATCATCTATACCTACAGGGCAGGGCAAAAATAGGTTTATAGTTGTATGAGAGAGTTTATTCTTGTATTATTATTTATTGTTGTATTATTCTATTTTTAAAATATATATATTTTGTTTTAGAAAGAGGGGAAGGGAGGCAGAAAGAAAGGGAGAAAAACATCAATGTGTGGTTGCCTCTTGTGCGCCCCCTACTGGGGACCTGGCCCACAAACCCAGGCATGTGACCCAACCAGTGACCCTTTACTTCACAGTCTGACACTCAATCTGCTGAGCTACACCAGCCAGCACAATTATTGTATTATTCTCAATATGGACAACGGTAAACCTACTTTTGCCCCACCCTATCATTTATCTATCGATCTATCTATTTCTATATCCTATTGATTTTATTTCTCTGGAGAACATTGACTAATATAGTTGTCATAAATTTTTTATTAAAAAATAAATTGAATGCTTTCTAATTTTTAAAGATTTTCTATTGGCTACCTGGAATGTAATCTTCCTACACAAAACTAAAAACTGACTGACCATGTGAGGATATACTGCTCTAAAACAGAATTTGAGTCACAGTTGCCCATCTCAAATTTTAAGGCTCGTGTCAAGGTAGAGCAACAAAGAGATATGTGGCAACAAGCTCCCCTTTGGCATTAGGGAGCTACGAGTCACCAGTGTTTATATCCGTCAGATGATTTATTTGCACTACGCCTCAGAATTTTCCCTGCTACTGACGAGCAGAAGGAAGAGTGGCCAGAGCTAATAAAGCTTTGGTAAGCGTGCCTGGGGAACGGCTGCAGATTTATGCCTTGTCACATGGCCACCGGCACAGTTATAGCTCACTCCGTCCAGAGCAGCTTTCAGTCAGAAATGTCTACCTTGCAGCCATGGGATTATGTGTGTGGTGTTAACAAGCCTGTGTGTGTGTAGCTGAAACTGCAGAGTCTTGCTCACTACCCTCCTCACCACAATCAGAAGTGAGAGGGGAACAGCCATTGCTCAGGTGAGAATGGCGTGTTCAGGAGTCAAGATCTATATAAAAGGCATCCCTTCAAATCGTCAAACCCTCCTTGCTTGGGCTGCTTCCCTGCTGTAGAATACTCCTCTGTCTGCTTTTCTTTTAGGGTTGCCTTTTGGACTTACTGTGTATTCTGCCTTCATTCTGTTTTCCAGTTCTGCAAGCATCGCAGGCTCCTGCTGGCTCTTGTGCAGTCCTTTCCTTCTTTCTTTTTGGAATTCCGATGGCCCCTGTTTTCAGCTGTAAAAATCAGCTGTCATGTGATTTGGGCTAATGTTAGAATAAAAACTTTTAAACTAGTTTCTTGCTATATATTATTTCATTTAATTGAAATGTTCTAAAACAGATATTCTCCAAATGGCAATGACAAATAATGCTTAGGTGAGATAAAGTTCTTTTTGCTGGTAAGAGGCTTGAGTCAGTAGTCTGACTGCCTTCACCTACTCTCAGAGCATCACAGAGTCCCCTGAGGCTTCACTAGAACAAAAAGGTGGAGGAAGGGTGAATTGGCTGTGTCTGGAGGAATGACCTGCAAGAATGAGGCAACAGGGCGGGGCTTGAGCACAGGACCGGGAACAGTAGCTGCTCCCATTGGCCAGACTGGAAAACCTCAGGAGCCGTGAAAGACACTGGGGAGAGTTACACAGAAGGGTCTCACCTCACCTAGAGTGAATTATTATCCTTAGGTTGAAGCTACTTTAGTTTTACCTTAAAACACTCACAAAATCGACATCAGAAATCATCAAACTTTCCAACTAACTTAACTACATTGCAGAATAAAGCTTAATATTGTTAGGAATACAAAACACCCAAAACATCGGTAAAGTAAAATTTATAATGTCTAGTATTCAGTAAAAGATTGTCAGACATACAAAAAAGAAGGCAAGAAAAATCAATCATGAGGAAAGGAAAGAAATTCATCAATTAAGCCCTGGCTAGAATTGGAACAGATGTTGGAATAACATGAAAGAAATTAAACCAATCATTAAAAATATTTTCTACTTCTGGTTCCAGTCCAACACATAAAAGCTTTGGAAGTCCGTACCATATCCTTAGAACACAGAGACCTGTTCTAAGTGATGTTTTTACTGAGAATTGAAGTAGCAGGAAAACCTCCCAAATCTGAGAGAGTCAGGCAAGTACAGCAAACATAGCCCAGATTACCCCAGTTTGAGCAGAAGCCACTGGAGCAACGAACAGATAGGAACACTTAGATAAGTGACAATTTTGACAAACTCCTGATGACGTGGCATAGTAGTGAGACACTCTTAGTAGCTGACATCTTAGGGGACTGCCACACTCTCCTCGGGTTTATCTTTAGGTAAAACATCGTTTCTCACTGTGAAGAGCCAAGAAAAAAAAGTTTGCTAGTGGATCTGGCAGGTAAGGGAAAGGTAACCATCTTGAAATAGTTCCAGAGGGTTGTTCTGAACAAAAGCTTACTCTTCATGAAGAAAACATTTACCAGGATCTTGTCCCACAGAGAGAAAAGAGCATTTATCCATTCGAGTCCCTCTGCTGTTCCTGACTCACTGTGAAGGGTACAAACCACGGACACGGGACCTCTAAAGGCTGAGGCCTGCACAGACGATTGTAGGTGCTCCCCCCACCACTGTTAGCATCGCACCCTCAGATTCTCTCTACAGCAATCGTGGATTGTGGACAGAAGGACAATTACACCAGATGGGGATTCTCATCTAGGCAAAGCAACACAGAGCATCAGAAATGGTAACTACATATAAGATTTCTCTCTTATTTAAATTGACTCTTTGTTTAAATATATAACCATGGAATGTGGAATGCATAACATGTAAAAAATATCATATAAGGCAACAATAGCACAGAGTGTAGATGGGAGAAGTGAAAGTATACTATTTTAAGATACTCATAATTTGGATGAAGTGTACTATCACTTAACAATAGGCTAACTTGAATGCGTATGCTATGAACTGTAGAGCAAGGACTAAAAGGCAGAGTCAGAGCTAATGAAAGAGATAAAATGAAGAATAAAGTAATATTCTGTTAATCCAAAAGAATGAAGCAAGGAGGGTGAAAAAAGAGATGAAGTAAATGAAGCATATATAACAAGATTAAACATTTGAACTTAATCATTTGAACTTAACTCCTTAAATACGTCATTAATCAAAAGACGGAAATTGTTACATTTGATACAAGTGCAAAGCCAAACTACATGCTGCTTACCAAAACAAAGAAAAAACAAAGAAAAGAAAAACAACTTGAAATAAAAGAAACAGTTTGCAAATAAAAGATTTCCAAAGACTTTGATTAGGTTGATGAGATTTACCAAGAATGGCACGTTCCTTTCCCTTTAGGATGTTCAGAGTTTTATATTACATGCATTTCATTTACTTATTTCATTTGGTTGGCTTCTTTTTCTAGTTCAGAAACTTCCTAAAAGTTCATTACAATGCCATCGTCTTCACCAAAACTAAAGGGAGCCTTCCTCCATCACACCCCCCGCTCATGGCGGACGCCATGGCGGACTGTTCTACCAACAGCACTTTCACCGCTAGTGACCCTGTTTGGTGCCTCTCACACTCAGCATTCTTGGCCTGATGGCAAAGCTGCTGAATCTTCTATTTTTTAAAAACCAGTAGCATAGCATGACATGGCAATAGGGGAAAGAAAAAAAATTCCATTTAATTTTTTAAACTATTTGTTCTTCAGTTGGTGTGTTTTGTGGTTGTCTTATATTTTTATGTGGTTATACTGTCAGAACACCATTTTCAGAATCTGAATGTAATTTGTGTAATAAAATGTTTTCATATAATTAAAAAAAAGATTTCCAAAGACAATTGAGACCATTTTAGAACAATAAAAAGGTTGATTCATTATAAGGACTTTAAATATCTAAATATTTACCTAAGAATGAGCCTCAAAATATGATCATGCAAAAGAAATAGACAAATCGGTATTTCTGGTTGGTGATGTTAATAGCCCCCTCTCGATAGGAGAACAAATATTGAGAAAGTCAGTAAAAATATGAAATACTTTAACAACACTATCGAGCAACTTGGCCTAATCAATGTTTATGGAAGCGTGAGTGTGACACCAGCCGAATACTCATTCATCATAGGTATACAGGGGACACTCACCAAGATGAAATGCACATTTAGACCATTAACTAAACCTCATTAAATTTGAAAATATGACAGAAACGGCCATTCCTTAGAACACACATGCTACCAGAGTTTATTAAAGAAGAAATAGATATTCTGAATAGCACTAGCTATTAAAGATGTTGAATTTATAGGTAAAAATCTTTCACAAGAGCACTTAAAGCCCAGATGTCTTCACCGGTGAGTTCTACCAAACATTTCAAGGAGATAGCAAAAATTCTATACAAAGTCTTCCAAGAAAACAAAGAGAGAGCTTGTGATTCCAACTCATTCTATGAGACTAACATTACTCAGAGGCTAACACTAGACAAAGATGTTAGAATAAAAGTACTGACTGATAGTCCTTGTGAACAATGGCACAAAAAACAGGATTCTAAACAAGAGCTTAGTCTGTGAACTGCAGCGATGCCTAAATGCGGTCACATTCTATGATGACCTGGAGTTTGTCCCAGGAGCTCAGAGGGGACCTGATGCCAGCACAGCCACACTCGGGCGTTTGCAGCCAGTCCCTGAATGCTTTCGCATCATAAGGGAAGAGGTGAGTCTCTGTGACAGCAACCCAAGACCTGCAAAGTCTAATATTTCTTTCAAGTCCTTATCAAGACAAAGACTATTGATTCCTGGTCTATGTAGAAAATCTGAAAATCTATTTTAAAACAGTACTAGGAGTAATAAATGAGCTAGACAAGGCAGCAGAACATGAGATCGATATGCAAAAATCAGTTTTATTTTTATAGATTTACAATAAAATTGGAAACTGAAAGTTTTAACATCATTTATAATAGCATGAAAGCAGGTTGTTTTCAGGGGTTTGTGTAGATGGTGAGCGGAGGAAACAGGGAGGAGTTTGAAGACCAGCCTCCAGTGTGCGTCTCAGAAGAGCGATTCTGTAAAACTAAGGCTGTCATGAACTGCCCAGCAAATGGAGAACAGTTGCATATGAAACATAACCAGTAGATACATTTCACCAGTATCTTTGACATTTTTAGCATGGCTATCACTTTCCATGTGTGACATAATATTCTACAAAGTAAAGCAGACAAAAATATATGTTTGATGAACAACTGGAGAGAGAAAATTCCCCTTTCTATATAATTCATTTCTATGGACATAAGATTTACCTCTTCCTATTTATTTTGGCATCAACAGAATATATCAGATATTTTATGCATCTGAGTTTTCAAATGTGTTATTAATACATCTTGATTTACAGATAGGCATTGATAGTTAGCATTTTCATAGGCATGTCTCATTCACCTCTGCTTTGCAATGTGCATGGTTCTATTTTGAGAAGTTTCTCAAGTGTATTGTCCCTGGGGTGTCAGGATGATGCACCTGAGTCAAAGTTGCTATATGAGGAGAGAGATCTACAACGTTAATATGCTAAATTAAAAGTACTAATTGGTTAAAAGTACTAATTTGGTTTGTCCCAACTTTCAGTAAAAATTTGCATAGAACCGTGCAGTTTCTCTTCTCATAATATAAGGCCTGTCCGGAAAAAGTCCAGCCAAGTTAATATAAACAGAGTGGTTTGTGGGGTGTCGATGCAACCCGGCAGCCAAGCAGAGTGGACTGGAATGTGCCTGCATGAACAAAGACGCTTCACTGTAAAAAGTAAGCATAATCAAATAAGACATTATGCAAAGAGAAAACAACTGCTTATAAAAAATTATCAAAATTTCAATTAGAAAAGAACAGTATGCCTCTAAGCTAGTTAATTTGTACATCATAACAAAAATTACGTAAGTTAAGTGACTTGATTAGCTGATAAAAGACTATGAATGACATTGGGAAAAATTGAAAAAACAATTATCAGACATTCTTAGTAAAACCAAAAAATATATATGTAATTATCTTAATATACAAGTATAAATATTGATAACAGAGAAAATTAAATAGCATCCAATTAATTTGAACCTTTAATTTATATGGTAGAAAGGAGTGATAAAAAATTATAAAATCAATTATAAGATCAATCTCAGTAATATAATTGAGTAATAATAATGTTGAATCTGTGAGGACAATAAAAGACTATCACACTATGAAAAAAAAGTGTTTTCCAGAAATGCTAGGGTCATTCACTGTTAAAATTATATTTGGTATAACACATAAATAAGACAAAAAAAGAGTACTCTTCAGAGAGGCTCAACTGGCTGGCTTCCCCTCTCAGACGTTGCAGTGGGAATGCTATCAGCCAGCAGATAGACTCAGGAAGAGACAGAACTGCTCTCCTACTAAAATGCAGCAAGTAATGGTCCAATTTCACGTGTCTTTTTGAAAGCAGTTAGTCAACGGTGCTTATAATATTTATGAAGAACTCCAGGAACATTTCCGTGCTAAAGCCGAGTAACGAACTAAAAACCTAAGGAAGTTTTGGACCTCACACTGATTTCAGAAAGAAGGGGGACAAACAGCTGTGAACGTATTCATAAGCTTACTGTGTGTAGTTTAAGGTACAAAACTGCAACTCATGCATAATGCCAATAATACTGGAACCTGAGGCACGACGCATCGAGCGGAGAGCTTAGAAGTGCACCTCACGGTGTTCTCGTATCATTAAAGAAAATCGCAAATAGAAGCAGGACCATTTAGAGTTAAACACATGTTTGCTGAAGACCTTCATCTCTTCCAGAGCAGACATAGATGCAGTTGGATATTTTTCGAAGGCTTGCTTGCAATGTATTTAGCTTCTTTTCTTTGTCTGGTATTTGGATGGTTTGTCTGTTTTTCATTCATTTAAATGAATGAAATAAACATATCGTTAGGTAAATTTTTATACATTTTGCAGATTATTCATGAAAGTCAGATTGCCAAAACTTAAATTATTGGAGCAAAAGTCTAAACTCCGGTATTTCATGTTACCTGTTAGGTTTGAGATTTCAGGCTTCATGTCACCTGTTAGGTTTGAGATTGCAGGCTTTGTGTTAGGTTTGAGGTCCCCAGCGGCCGCTGGGTCGGTGTGCATCTCCAGCCCAGTACTGGAGTGCTGATGGAAGGCAGAGCCAAGTGCGGCAGGGCGACACACAGCCACCTGCAGGGGACACTGACATCATACAGGTGCCTGTCGTGTGATTCTCTGACCAAGGAACTAGACTGTAATCCTACGTGACCACATCCACTGACTATTTTGCTATTTGTTGCTGAGTTGGGTTTTTAAATCTTAAGTCCTGCTTACATTCTGTTTTCAACCTAAAAACCAGATGGGCAACAAGCATGGTGATTTTTGACAGGGTAGGAGAAGCACCGGCTATCCAAACAAAGCTGAGATCCGAGAGGAAGTCGTGGGAGCCAGCGTTCATGTCATGTTGTCCACGTGGGAGCCTGCCCAGTGGTCAGGTGGCCTTTGCTGCTGCGAGCCGTGAGGGCTGGGCACAGAGCCAGATGGACCACCCACCGGCTGTGTGAGCTGGACTGAGGCACTTAATGAGCAGGGCCCCCACTTCCTTACCTGCACAGAGATGATTGTGGGGGTAGGAACCTGCCCACTTACTGTGTGCGGGGGATAGTGTGAATAGAATAAAACCTCCTAGCATGTGCTCACTGTGGTGTGCTCAGTGGGGCCAGCTGTGTCCAGGGGTTCCCACCACGCGTCCATCACACAGATGGGGGTGGAGCCTCACTGTGAGATGTGCCTTGGAAAGGCAGTCAGCTCCTGATGTTAACAAAAAGAAGACGGTCTCAAAACTCTTGTACCTGTGACTGACCCTTAAGCACAGGGGTGGAGGTGACATGCCCCAGCCTGGCCCCCGCAGACCAGAGGCAACCAGATGCTCTCTGGTGACTGTTCTCCTCTTTCAAGGTTGCCTTAGGGGATGCCCTGAGTCTTCCTGGGAAGTACTCTTCTGTGGGTGTGAACTGTGGGGGCAACGGAAGCCCCGAGGAGTGGAGGGGACAGAAAGGTGCTGATAGGTCTCCAGAGGCGGTGACAGGCTAAGCCAGGACTTCCGTCTTTAAAGCTGACGAGGAAAGGCGGATAATCAACCATGTGGCCACATCTTGGAGGGTTGAAAAGGAGTTAGTGCTGGACATCTGTTAACTAGAAGTAAATTTAGCATAAAAAAGTCAAACATGAAAATGAGGCACATTTGGAAACAGCGTGATGAGTACAAGAATCTGAGTTGAGAATTTAAATGTCTAAACCGTTGGCTAATATATCACCCATTCTTATTACAGAAACGCCACTTTACATGGTTAGCAGCTAAGTCATTGTGTGTCTGCAGGATGATGACTGAAAATGTTGTCCAGGTTTGCGGTGCACAGTTCGCACCAGGATGTGCGTTTTGAGCCCAGTTCCTTTCAATTCCAAACCGCCTTTGACAGCCTGTTATAATTTTGATCGCAGTATGCATTCTCCTAGACTCAGGGGCTGAAGACAGCATAGGGGCAGGCAGAGTGGTCCGGGCAGTCACCGAACCCTGGTTTAGGTGCAGTTGGATTGAAGTATGAAGGACTACGTCCCATTTGTATTCAATGTTCATTCCCTTTTTTCTTTGTTTTCCTCCCACTTGAGGGGAAGTCAATCTCTCTCCTCCACCCCCCTCAGTCTTTTGTGACTGATGGAGGTAATTCATCATCAGTAAGGTGTGGAACTTAAAAGGATTCATGGCCAGGTGACGTCTGTCTCAGAAATTAATTTGAAATAACTTCTGGCTCTGAACAATTTGTCTTCTGCTCTGCTAATGTCCTTCCATTTCCTGTTATGGGTGCAACCACAGCAGAAGAAGGGAGTGGTAAGTGCACAGTTCTCTTTGGTGTAGAGGAAAGCGTCTGAATCGCCTTGAGACCTGCTTCTGAGCAGGAAAGGCACTTTATTCCTGGGGAGATACACACCATTGCACACTAAGAAAAACAACCTGAAAATAAAAATGTTTAGAAGGATATAAAGACCTTGGATAATACAGTTTCTTTTTGGTACTATATAGTGTTGATCAATTCTGGCACATTTTAAATGTATAAAATGAGTCAAATATGATTCTAATCCAGCCTAGAAATGGCTGCATTTCTCTCGATTCCCCTTTAAAAATCAGCTAACGTGACACTGAGGGCCGTGAGGACCATAACTGTGTCCCGTGTTCCTCCAGGGTGTGCAGAGAATGATGACACAGGGGCTTCAGCTGAGAGAGAATGCCGAGCTTGCTCAAATTGTGTTTCTTCAAAAGGATACATTTAGCTTTCATATTAGGTGTTAACACAAGATAAATATATCAGAGTTTTATGTAATTTTTCAGCTCTACAAGCTCATGGGTTAAGGCGTACACTTCTATCGGATGGTTTGTCCCAGTAACTATGTGAGAATCTTCTAATTTAAAAACCAACTAAAGTCTTAGGGCCTCACTGGTAACTTTAAATTAAAGGGCAACGTTTCTGGTGTTTGAAGTCATACTTGGGTGACGAAACTGCCTGGTGACCGTGCATGCGCCACATTGCTCCCCAGACTGAGCCTTCATGGTAGCTAATGTAAGTCTGGTACTAGTAGCATCTCAGAGTTCTGCTGTAAAGAGTAAATAAGATCCTGTATATAATGCATTCCGTACAGTATTCGATGCCTAGTAGGTAATAAGTAAGTATTGTCTATTATTTCTTTGGAAGGCATCATTACTGTTATTTCATTCATCCTGCAAGTATTTTTCACACACCTGCCTTGGACAAACCACTGCTCCAGCCACAGAGGCTTCAGCAAGACAAAGGACAGCCAGGCACCACTGCTTCCACGGGCTCACACCCCCACAAGGGACTAGCAGTGAAGAAGACAGTGATGAATAGTGTGAGCCGAAGAGGGAGAAGAACTGAAGGCAAGGACAGAGCAAAGAAGAGGGGAGAAGTGCGCATGGAAGAGGTGAAGATTTTTGGTAAGGTAGATTACAAAGCCCACATAGGAAAACTCTCCGAAAAGTGTGAGTGGGTGGGTCCTGCAGAAACAGATCGCTTAGGGCTGAGGGACAAGTACAGGGGTCAGAGGCAGGCAGAGAGCAGGCCAGCCTGGCTGTGACAGTCAGAGGGGCATGGGGGAGGAGCCTCAGAGGCTCTGGTGAGTCCAGGAAGGACTTTGGCTTGTTGGCGAGACATTGCAGTGACGTGCGAGAGGGCCCTGATGTGACCTGACCTCTGTGGCATCCCCCCGGCTGCTGCACAGAGCAGACTGACAGGAAACCAGTCTGGAAAAGGGACAGTGATTAAGAAACAACTGCTGAATCCTCCAGGTGAAAACCATGATGTGGGGCCACGTGGTTTCTTGTGGTCATAACCTGGGTACATTCTGAAGACAGAGTGGGCAGCAGTGTGGCAGGACAGATACCATGTGTGAGAGATGAGAGACGTCACAGAGATGCCAAGGGTTTGTCCTGAGTGACAAGAGGCTGAGTTACACATGCTTTAGGTGTACTAAGTTTTAGATGCTTACTATGCACCCAAGTAAAGACGCTGTGCTCTGCTTGTAGCTTCTGAAAGCAGCCCAAACCTTCTGATGGATGACATTCATATCATTGGTATGCTATCACTTAACCAGCTGGTTACCACAATGATTTTAGAACTTGGCATATTTTGCTATTTACATGTAAATCTAGAGTTATTTTGAATACATCTAGATGTTTAGAATAATACAGAAACCTATACATACATATATGTATATGCAAATATGAATGGATGTATGCATACACACAGCACATCACACGAGCAACTAAGGGCATGATGTACGAACGTTAGGAAAATTGTTCTTCCTTTCAAGGTTACAGGACACACCACGGTTCCCCAGTCATTTCAAGACCCCTGCATGGCACACACAGATCTGAGCGGTTAGGCTGGTCCAGAAATTCTTGGGAGCTGAAGACACTGAGGCCCACCCTCTGGCTCCTTCCTCGCTGGCACAGCCACTGCCCATTAGCATCACTGGAGAATTACTCTCCTCTCCCTGCGGTAACGAAGTTTCTCAGGCACAGTGTCTTGAAATGTGTACTCTCACTACTGTGTCTCACAGGGTGTCAGTGGAGCTGAATTCTTTTCTGGAGACTCTCAGAGAGAATCCATTTTCTTGCATCTTCCAGCTTCTAGAAACAACCTCTGTTCCCTGACTGAGGGCCACCATCCTCTACTGGCAAAGCCAGCAAGGGTGAGTGGGGAGAGCCTTTCTCCTGCGCACCTGTCTCCCCCCACTTCTGTGTCCGTGCCTCTCTGAGCACAGCTGGGCCACCATCTCTGCTTTCACAAACTCTTGTGATTACACCCCCTCTGGATCATCCAGCATAAACTCCCTATTCAAGAACTTTCAACAGCAATCACATTGGCAAAGTCACTGTCCCCTGGTAGAGTGCCCAGAGGTTGTAAGTGCTCAGAGATCCCTTGCTAGGGTGCCCAATCAGGGCATGTGCATGTTGAAGAGCTCTTGCCTACCTGGAAACTTTTGAAATGTGTAGCTACTTGGATCACCCCCCACAATCCTAACTTACTTGTTTTAGACTAGAACCAAGGAATCAGACTTGATTCACGCTTTCTAGCTGATGGATTATAAAGTATAGCCAAGAGTTATGAATCACTGTAGATCATTGATATCCATGTTCCCCAGACTTCAGCGTGCATGAGAGCCACCTTCCCACCCTCCAACACACACACACACACTCTCTCTCTCTCACACACACACACACACACTCCGTTTTACTAACGCAGACCTAGACTCCCAAGGGCCAGTGTGGCCTTGCTCCACGAATCAAAGTGCACCCCACAGTCCTGCACCAGCTAGGAACTGTCAGAAAGGCAGAGATAGGCACCTACTAAGTCAGAGTCTACTTCTAACCAGTTTTCCAGGTTCTGTGTACAAACATCAAAGGCTGACAAGCATTGTTCTATGTGTGAGTTTCCGGTAATAACAGGAGAACTCCAGGCATGATTGGCTTACCAAGAGCCATTCATCTGAAAGATACCTTGGTTTTACATTATTCTGATGTCATAATTTACAAACAACGGTTTGTCAGGGAAGATTAGAGGCATGGTTCTCTGATCTCCTTTCCAATTAGAAATACTCTCCACCTTGATGACAGAGTTATAAAACATCTTGCCCTTAGTAATTGAGGGCAGGAGCACCTACCCCACCCGCAGTCTGATGATCAACACAAAGTGGTCCCTCTTCGCAGTCCTCCGGAATCCCTCCCGCTGCCAGCCTGCCGCCCTGCAGTGCACCTCAGTGCTGGGTGGTCTGAGGACAGGCATACAAGTCAACACCATCCTAACTGGGTGGGAGATCTGATGTACGAAGGGGATTTCCTTCACCCTCCTTCCCTTGGTGGCCTGGGTGCTGTTTTGTTAAAGGAAACTCCTGAGATGGAAAATCTGGTGAAATAACCCTAAAATCACCCATTTCCAAAAGGTCGGCATACTCCCCTCAGAAGAAATTATTTCCAACCTCAGGGAGAGCAGTGAGGGCAGGTCAGGGTCCACCCAGGTCACTGGGCGGCCCCCCTGGAGTTGCCTTTCCCGTGGGCAGGACTTTATGCTTCAGGGGTTCATTCCCCGCTCACATTTTTGTATAGGGGTAATTATCCAGTCTCTCTCTGAAGCACTTACAACGTGACGTTGATAAAAAGGGAAAGAACAGCTTCTGGATTCTAGCTGGACCTCACACAAGAAGGTGGCGGCCACTGGCCTTTTCCACCCACCCATGGTGATGCGACTCCGGGCGTTTCCCGGGCAGGCAGACCAGGACCAGGATGGGTCAGATGGGCAGAAGCACGTTACTAACTGAGCTCCTCGACAGAACATCTGTGTTCCGGAAACATTACCCTGCTAACATGTAACCAATGCACAGCAGCTCATGAGAAACGTCCCACACTCTCCTTTTCCCCGGCCGCGTTTGGGATCTGCCAGGCACTTGCACACCTCGGTCCCGCCAGCCCAGCCCCAGCGCCCATGGTGGCAGTGCTCGCGGCCTGGCCTGGTGTGGCGGCCAGGTTTCCGGTGCTCTCAGGCACCCCGTGGTGGGAGCATTCCTCAGGCCCCTCAGGAGCGCTAAGTACCAAGGTGCTGAACCCCAGAGTTCGTTCTTCGGTAGATATGGGTGGGACAAAGAATGTCAGCTCTCCCTCCCGCTTTTCAGGATGCTTTTAAGTTTATGCTTCCTTGGTGCTTCGCTACAGGTCCTCACGGCAGGCGACAAGTACCGCGCACTCCACGATTTCTGTTGTTTCCACTCATTTTTATTTTGTAGCAATGGCCTAGCCGGATATTAACTCACTTAAACCTCACTACGAATTTATGAGATAGGTTAAAATTTACATATAACAAGCTGAGGTCGGAAGGGAGCAGGCGATAGCCCAGCATTGGGAACGTAGCGCAGCGATGACTAGACTCAGGTGACAGTCCCTGGTGTTGCGGAGTTTGCTCGGCTGCACGGTCTCCCGCAGCTGCGGGAGGTTTCCCAGAAACGACCAACTAGGCTGCTACCAGAGGGGCTCCGCGGACGGGAGGCGCCCACGCAGCTGAGTGACTATACTTGAAATACTGGTTTGAGTTATTGACACTGGAAATAATCGCAGTCGTGCCCCGGCAGCGCGCAGGGCTCCTCGCTGGGACTGTCCTCCCTGCGACTGTCCTCCCTGCAGACACTCGACGCCTGGGTTCCTCTGCCCACCACCCCCCCCCCCGCGCCCCCGCCTCAGGCCGTCACCCCCGAGGCCCCCGCCTCTGCCTCCACGGACCGTTGTTTCTCAAACTCCTCCCTTGGCCTCAGTCTCCAGGGGTGGGCAGACGCTTGGTGGTGCGGGAGCAGCCAGGTGGCTGGCGAGTGCCCAGAATTAGGCTCCTGGACAGGATCCACATCCGTCTTGAGACAGGAATCCTGGATCCGGTGGGGATGAAATTATCGATAGTATTTGGTAACCAGAAAGCCAAGCGCTTAATGTGTGTGTTTGTGTGTGTGAGCACACACTCGCTGCATGACCTCAGCAGCCTCAGAACAAATGTATTTTATCCCAGAAAGAGACATCTTTATAGTTTAGATGATGGATGGAAATTCTCTCTATACATAAAAAATAGCTATTTATTGGTGGTATTAGCAATAGTGGTGGCAACTATAGAAAAATGTAAGTTGTAACTTTTAAAAAGTCTTTCATACAATGAGCATTTTGCTTAGTTTCAACAATAAAAATACTTATTTTAGAATAGTGAATATTAATTAGAATTATTGTTGATGATTATTTCCCAATATATACAAATATCAAATCATTAGGTTGCACACCTGAGGCTAATATAATGGTAGGTGAATATTGTACCTTAATTCTAAAAAAATACTGAAAAGATACATTTAAGTTGACTATTTCATTAGCATATTGTTATTAGTTAATATGTAACCTTAGTACAGAAATTATTGTATTATTTTTTATCTAAATGTTCTCCCAACTTAAGTTTTGTCTTATTAGACCTGTGAGAATTTTGCCTTGATTCAAATATAGAAATGAAATATCTTTAATTCTAAACTCAAAACAGCCTTCAATAAGCACATTTTCTCCTACTATATGGCAGCAGACAAGTGACTTGAGGTTTAATGTAACATCATCGGTATGTAACATACATCAACTACAGCTTCGTGCATCAAAACTCAGCCAGCGGTCATTTCATTATCAGGGTGGCAGGAAGGTTGCTATTTCATTGGAGTAACACTTCACCTGGTGTTGTGCTAATATATATATAAATACTGCATTACAGTATAATTGGATTTTCCCCTTCTAGTATGTCTGATTAAAATTAATGATGATATATTGAATAAGTAAAGGTTACATAATTACACCTCCAGTTTAAACAATGACTAAGCTACCTAACCAAATATTTCATACCTCTTTCTCAAAAGACAATTGCTGTTTAATTGCTCCTTTACCCACTCAGCTGTCACCATGACAATCGTCTTTAAAATTCAGCTAATTAAGATGCTTTTGTTCTGACAAAATTCAAGTGGAGTTAAAGAGCTCTGATCATTTGAATCGTAAAGTGTCTGACTCCAAGCCTGGACAACAATTAATCTGCAGTATTATAAAATAAATTCGTAAGCTTCCCCACACAACTTGCTCCTACGGTGAAAGAGCTGGAAGCAGGAGGTGAAGGCCAGGTAGGTATAAGAAAAACCATCCCAGACTTCTCACGTTCTTTCAGGCCTCGAAAGGCTTGCAGTTTGCAGGACTAGAAGGAGCTCCCAGATGGTTCTGGGAGGCAGCGGGTGCAGGTCTGCAGTGGGGGTGCTGCAATAAGCCCATGGTGAGCTGCTTTTATGTGTGTGCCCAGAAAGGAAGGACACTGAGGGTTAATTACTGTTCAGTGGGAGCCAGTGTTTTGTTTTGTTTTACTTTATTTATTCACACTGAGACTGATGAGTGCCAAGGGAGTGGGAATGCTCCTGTTAGCCAATCAGCATGCTCACCATTTAACACACAAGTCTACTTGGGAGACCAAATTAATGCGAGTAAAACAGGCCTTGGACTTGAATGCTCTTAAGGAATGGCATTCAAAGTTATAATAGTTTGATCAATAGCTGCCATAAAGCCTTAAGTGCCAAACTCCTAACTTGTGCTGTTAGCAATTATGACTTCAACCCTCTCCAGTCCTTAGAAACAAAATTGGCTGACTTTGCTAATTGCATATAAAAATGTATTACGCATGAAAATATTGATGAACATTTAAACTCTTTACTAATTAAAGTTTTTGTTACTTTACATTGCACATGGCAATATTAAAGTGATTCCAACACTTAAAATATTATGCATCTATCTTCCTACTAATGTTCTTTAAACAAATCATTATCTTCAGCTACATTTATGACTCACTACTTGACTCTGTCTCATTGAGAGAAATCTGCTATGAGTTATTTTTCATCCATTTTACACCTACTTTGCTCAATTTCAGAAAATGGCATTTCTGGACTGGCCCTGAACTTCGGGCCTCCACCCTTGTGGGGCCCCGCTTTTCCTTCTCCAACAACATGCAACAAGGAAGCACAAGGGGAACCCAACCCAGAGAGAAAAAGCCATCTGAGTTACCAGCATCTTCCAGTTTCATGCCTTCTTTCCATCTTGGAAACAACAAACAAACAAATATTTTCTTTAAAAAAACAACTCATTTGATAAATATAAGAACATCAAGTTCTTGAATATTCTTTAAAAAATATTCGTTCCAGTTAGTGTACATGTTTACTTCAGTGAGTAATCACATTTTAGTCACAACCTGTGGATAAGAAATCAGAGTCTTAAGACAGAAAGTTGCTTTGGGATCCTGAATGCTGGAGGGAGCTAGTAAGTCACACAAGGTCACGGTGCCAGTTGGGTGGGCAAGGCCATGGCTGATGCATCTTGTTTTTGCAATGCGGATCTTTTCCGACCATCTTTTGGTTGCATTTTTAATACATCTGCTCACTTAACTCAGAGTGTGAGTGATTATATGGGAAAATGGAACTCCAGATACTGTGACTGATTGCTCTGTGTGCTGATAGTTAAGTGCAGCCATTGTCTCCTGGCCACATGACAAACAGTGACTCACCGACGGCCGGGAGAGAAGCGGGAGGTGGACTCACCCCAAGGGGCACCCAAGGCCTGCATCCCACCAACCAGCTGCACGTCGGCGGTTCCCGCCTTTTCAAGATTTTTCTTTGCCTGATTTCAGCTACCCAGGGGGCCCACAGTCAGAAAATATTAAGTGGAAAATTATAGAAATAAGTAGTTCTCAAGTCTGGTGAAAGTGGGCCCCATTCTGAGTAGAGAGATGAAGTCTCGAATGTCTCCTTGCATCAGCCTGGACAAAGTGACCATTCACTTGTCCAGTGTTTTCATGCTGTGGGCACTCCCCACCCATTGGTCACTAGGTAGCCACCCGGGTGGTTGGCTCTGCTGCCAAGGCTTCACAGTGTTTGGGTTCAAGCCACCCTCACTGTATTTAATAATGGCCCCAGCCACTCACATAACTATTTTTTATTTCATTTTTTAATGACAGTTGACATTCACTATTACTTTTTATTCACTTCAGGTATACAGCACAGTGGTTAGACAATCACATACATTACAAAGTGGCCCCCTGATATTTTGAGTATCCTCCTGGCATTACAGTATGTTGTTATAATTGTTCTATTTCACTGTTAGTTATTGCTGTCAATCTCTTACTATACCCAATTTATAAGTTAAACTTTATTGCAGGTACAGAAGTATAGAAAGCACTTAGCATGCTAGGGTTCAGGGCTACCCATGGGTTCAGGCAGACAGTGCGGAGGTTGGAATTTGCCCCCCATGGGTAAGGGGGGGCCACTGTACTTACTTTCTTTAAATTCCCCTTTTTTTATTGTACATCACGTATCTTACAACACTTATGTTTAAGTTTTTCATGTCTTTCTCAGTGTTTGGCACACAGTAGATCTTCAAACAAAATAGATTTTCTTTTCCCCAAGAAGAAAGAATGAGGACCACATGTCTTCATATTTTTACAGATATTCATCAACACAGAGAATTCTGTGAAATGTTTCATCTCTGTGAATTTAGTGGCAAAAGAAGCACAGCGAAGAATGCCAAGGTATTTTTAAGTTAATTAAAGAAGCCAGTAAGTAATTAAATTTGAGATATGTTGATATTAAATGTAATACCTTATTGTCAATATAACCCCTTATGACATAGGAACTAGAATTAGAAAATAAGAAGGGATAAGTTTTTCTTTCTTTCTTCGCTAGTGAAACATCAAAGAGATAAATATATGGCATCTCCTGCCATTTCTTGACTATCAGTCCTGGGCCACCAGGCTCTAACTGTGTGCTCCCCCAGGAGTTTCCACACTCTGAAGAGGTGAGGCTTCTCTAAGATCTTGCAACTGCGTCACTGCCAGGATTTCCTTAAATGTGTAAAAGAAATGTGCCATTAAATGCACTATAATTTCTATCCCTCTTCAAGATCACTAACTGTATTTGACTCGTCCATGCATTCCACTTGTCATCCCCAATTGTATCACTTTCCTTCCCCGTCTCCCTTTAGAAGCTGAGATGTTCTTATTTGTTGGTATAAACAAGCTCCCAGCTGTGTAGTTGGGGTCTACATGTAACACATTTTTACACACTGGGAAACTTAGTTTATGTGCCTGAATACAGACTAAAACAGGGTGGACAGGGCTGGAAGAGCATCCCCTCAAACCCGCCCATCACACTGACCTACTGAAGGAAGGCACCGTTTCCTGCCCTTTCCGCTGAGCAGCCGGTTGTTGCCAGCGATTACACCTGATAAAAGTGAACCACTCATAACAGTGGGGTAGCACATCCTTCCCACCCTGGTTTCCCCTTTTCCAGCTCCCACACCCACTATTATTGAAACTGCTGGTTTCGTACAATCATCAACTAGAAATTACTTTGCTACTATCGACTTAGCGAATATGTTTCATCCAGTGTTTATTTTAATAGCTTCTCAGCCACAGTTTGTGTCTACCTTCAAAATGACACAATGTACCTTGAGCTGGCCACCCATGTGGCTTCTCAACAGCAGTTTGACCCCACATCCTGTTTTCAGGGACCGTCCTTATCACACGCAGCCTTCCCCAGGATCATGGGAATGACATCACATCGATGACAACCTTCTCTGAGGAGATTCATTTGACACACTCAAGACACGAATATCCACACAGCAGCTGGGAAAAGGGATGGGCCACAGTCCTCCATGTAGCCCAGCCCTGCCTCTCAGTTAAATTTCTGGGTGTCATTTGGTTCATCAAGTATTGCTCTGTCCCTGACATTGTCACGAAACAAAGACTGACCTTGGTGGAACCTACAACATTAACACAAGCCCAGTATCTGTTGGGCCTTCTTGTCTTCTAAATTAGGCAACATGTTTATCATTTACAAATTTTATTTAAGTGCATTTATACTGTTACTTTCAAATTGGTCCATTTGAAATAAGGCCTCCAATAACAAAGGGACCAGGATCTTACTAAAATGCAATAAAAATGAACCCCATTAGCTCTCGGCAGACCCTCCTTCCTCGTAGAGAATGTAGCAACTTCACACACCCTGGTGTCTCTGGACCACCCAGGATGCTGCCCATAGGCTTCTGTTGCAAAGTTCTGCTTTCTTTGTCCCAGTTGCACTGTGTTAGCACAGCATTTGCAGGTTGCATAGCAGGCCTTTGGGAGACTGAAGCTGTGTGGTCCTGACTAGGAGCCAAGGACCCGCTTGCCGATTATGCCTCGGGACGGGACGTGGAAGCAGCACCCCACACACTCGGCACAGCCACAGACGTCTTCTCACTGAAATGAAAGTGATACTCACAGGAGAGAGGCTCCAGCACCCCCACTCATGGAGGCGAGGACTTTCCTGGTTCTGTCCATCATCAGAAGCAGGGGTTGTGGAGAAGGTCACCTCTCTCCTGGACCCACGGGACACCTGGGAAGACCCTTGGGATCAACTGAGTGAACAGAAAAGGCTATTTAAACACTTTACTGGATGGTGTCACCATCACACGTGATGGAGTCACAAGAGGTTTGCTGCTGTCCATCCTGAACAAGGATGTCCCTGACCAAGGATGGTACCCAAGGATCAGCACCGTTGGTCAAACTCCAAGCAGTTATCTTAACACTAGAAGATGCCCTGGTTGGTAACTGGCCACATCTGCACATTTTTCCAGTTTCTTGAGCCATTTCTTGTGGTCTAGCTGTCTGGTTCAATCAATTGCAACAGTCCTTTATCTAAAGTCACCAAGTCAGGGGGGTGAAATCTTGGAATATACTTACAGATACCAAAATTATAAAGAATAGTCACATATATTTCTGCACATACCAAAGCCACAGTTCAAGACTTCACCAGATATTTCTTCAGCCTTTTGAAAATTTAGACATTATTGCTGGTGACCAAGGCACTTATTTCATTTCTCAAAGTTCCCACAGCACAGTATGGGCTCTTGAACAGGCATTCACTAGAGTTTTCACTGCATTTACCAGCTTCAGGCAGTGGGCTTCTTAAAGCACCTGAACAGCTTACTTAAATGAGCGCAAATGCAGTTAAATGAAGCATCACTCATTTTAGTCCCCAGTCCAATGTCAAGAATGAATTGCAGTAGAAACTAACTCTACTTTGGGTGTTTGACCTCTGACAGTTGCCAGGCCCAGGCCCTCCCTTCTCTTTTCTTCCATTTGATCAGGCCAGTGAGAAAGTCCGTGTGGTCCTGCCCTGAACACTGGGGAAGCTGAAAGTTGGTACAACCCACCTCTATACTGGAGGGGACCCTCACTTGGGCTGTGCCCCCTACCTGCAATGACCAGCCACTGACCTCCCTCCACTCAAACCATTTCTCCCAGGTGGGTACCACTCTACCCTAAAGTCTCCAGGCGTGAGTGGCCTTTTATGTCTCAGTGTCAACACTCAAATGCATTCCGGGATGAGTGGCATTAATCCCGCCTTCTGCGGGCCAGCTGCCACAAGATAATTTATTGTTTGGAATATAAATGGAATATAAGCTCCGAAAAGTTAGAGGTTTTGCCTACTGTGTGCGATCCCGCATCTCTGGGACATAGCACGGTGCTGAGACACACAGACATTCAGAAACGTTTGCTGCATGAATGCCTTCCTCAGAGCCTCCTGACACCTAGCCTCGCCACCCTTCCTTCCGATCGCAAAACCACCAGTGACTGAGCGATGTGTTGTTAGAAGCAATTAAGTGAGAGACTCAGGAACTAAGCTAGAGATTTTTCTCATTCCATTAAAGAAGGCAAATTAGTATTTTTCTACCCATTCCTACCAGTAATTGTAGGGGATGCCACTGAACTTGTAGAAAAAGATGGGGAAGAAAAAGCAGTGCTAATTTCTTTCAATAGTTTAGAATATTTTCAGAGGTTTGGTCATACCTCTAGGTATTCACATTTATTTCTTAATAAATTATGCAAAAAGTCCTTCACAAAGTTACCTGATCTCACAAACCACATACCAACGTTCTCAGCTTGGCTGAATTGTAAACACTGTCTGATTACTGCTCATTTAGTTTGATCACATATCTCCAATATGCAGAGTGACAGAAGAAGAACATTAACTATGGAAGGGTGTTTTAAGATGATTACATCTTGAAATTTATCATTTCATAAGCAGATATGGTTTGCTGTAGCTATGCAAGGTCGATTTATTCTTTCAAATAACAAATTAAATTTGAAGCATGAGACAGAAATCAGCAAAGAACACCTGGTGTGATTCCATTAAACAAAGGGTTTACATGGGAGAAAAATGGGCTTTAAAGATTATTTCTTCACTTAGAGGTAAAGTAAAAGGCTCTCAGCTAAGGTGAGCCAGGGAGAGAGACACAGGCTTCGTGCTCCATGGATTTGCAGATTAATGTCCCTGACAACTCATTTACCTGGTCCTGAAGCATCCCGAGTTCATTAGGCTCTGTATGACTCAGGCGTCTGTCATACTCAAGTGTATCTTCTCTTCCCCCACATGTGTGCCTTAAATCTCTCTCCCATTATGAGCTATGAAAGGAAATGAGCTGTATAGTCTGACTATTCAGCTAGAGTGATTGATGTGAAAAAGGGAAATTAAGGTGCTTACCAGGTTGCAAACCCTGATGAACCCAATCATATATTTTGCTTTAAGAAATATATCCAGCCCTGGCTTGCATAGCTCAGGGGATTCATCGCAGGCCTGTGAACCAAAGGGTCACTGGTTGGATTCCCAGTCAGGGCACATGCCTGGGTTGCGGGCCAGGTCCCCAGTGAGGGGCACACAAGAAGCCGCCACACATCAATGTTTCTCTCCCTCTCATTCTCTTTCCCTGCCCCCTCTCTCTAGAAATAAATAAATAAAATCTTTAAAAAAAGAAATATATCCAATCCGAAACTTATAGAACAAGCTTTGTCTTGCTTGTTTTTACAACAAGACTAAGTCATACTATCATACAGTAAGACAATAAGTCATACTATCACTATTTAGATGGATTCTATATGAATACTACACATAACTCAGAGATTGTAACCAAAGACTAAGGTAAAGGTGAAAAACTTTATTCTAATACTTACAGGAATTGAATAAACTTGGTACTTATCAGAGATGTGCTCTAGAATCCTGACCAGCACAAAAATGGACTTTTTACCTGCACACATTTTTTACTGAAATTTAAATATTACTTAACACTAATTCCGTTCATGATATTCTCACCTTAAAGATCTTTGTGTAAAAATGGCAAAGTTTATGCTTACGTCCTGATGCAAATTAAGATAATTTAACATCTCCAAATTCTCATTTCCCTATGCTTATTAAATTTTTAATTTATTTAATTGACTTTAAATTATGTTAGAATTAACCTCAGTAGTATTAATTAACCTTGAAAAGTCATATTTAATTACAAATGGCTATCTTGTGCTTCTTTTAAGTAGTTTTCACTGGGGATTTTTGTCCGGGGGAGAGCAAGGAAGGATCTTAATAACTGTTAGAGCTCATATGAAGTGAAACTCATTTGTCTTTCTGCTTTTACATGGTCCCTTAAACTATGAACTAACAGATTTCCATCAATCTAAATGGTCTTATAGAATGACAGGATTGAATGAAGAGAGAAAACAATAGATCTAAACTCCATCTCTTTTCATCATTTACTAGACTTATGACCAACTGCCAATGTTCTTAAACCTCAGTCAATGTCAAATTTAGACTGGGAAAATGCTTATCTTTTACCAGGGGAATGTTGTGGAAATATTTAGAATTGAAATATAAATCTCTGTCCCTTGTACAAAAGGTACCACCTCAATTGATGTTACAGTAAGGGTTAGAATAAGTTCTAATTTTTCCAAGATCAGAGAGTTAATTGACATGTATACTTTGAGCCAGTATGATTTTATGAAAGAAAACAAGAGTTGAAAGCAAAAACTCATGATTAAATGAAAATACTTGAAATGATTCTTATATCACACAGACTTAAATTGGGGCAAAATAAGTGACAATGATGCTCCAAATATTCCAGTTCTGTATTCCAAAAGGCAGGCTGTTATTTACACAGGATTCGGGGCCCTCTCCCCACCTCACATGCAGACGCACGCACTCACAGAGGCTGAGTGAGGACCTCCTGACACTTCCCTCACTGCCCCACCAGAGTCTCCCAGTGCCTTTAGTCCTCTGCTGACGCACCATCCATTTAAATGACCACTGGACCTATGACTTTAAAATAGTTGTGCCAGTTCTTTGAGCATCACGGCGAGGGTTCTGACTGGCTCTAGAATTCAGAGAAGCTGGGGAGGAAGTAAGATAGCTGGTTTGAAAACAAGAGCATGCCCATACCTAATAACATGAACTTCTGAGGCTGGTTCTTTTCACGTGGAGAGCCCAACGGTGTAATTATGGGAGTGTAATAAGGGGATGCAGCCCCCCACTTGTTTATATTTGCTTTTGCTGCCTTTGCTTATTTTTTGTCAAAATCAAAAAATAATAATTGCCAAGACTGATGTCAAGAAAGTTTTCATCTATGGTTTCTTCAATAATATTTATGGTTTCATTTCTTATGTTTAAGTCGCTAATCGACTTTGAGTTGACTTTTGTGTATGGTATAGGATGACAACCCGATTTCATTCTGTTGCATGTGAATGTCTAAGTTTCCCTGCACCGTTTATTGAAGAGATCATATTTTCATCCTAAAAGAGTATTTTTTATACTATGAGACATCTCTTATTGTGTTTTATCATGCTTAAGTATCTATTATCTAGATTATAAAACAATAACCATATATGAAAATTAACTGTTGAAACAATGCAAGGTTCCAGTTATACATATGGTGTGAATTTATTCTAGCACACCCTTTACTTCTTCCTGATTGAAATGTACTGCACTGAGAAGCTGATAATTAGGGACTTAAAGCATATTAGAATATTGAATAATTCAAAATACAATTCTTATTATGACATGAAGATAATTAGGATTTAAATGAATGGGGGTATTAAAATTAAAAGTGATGGGGAAAGATTATAGGAGATAGAGTGATAGATGTATTTGTCTATAGCTAATTGTGCCAAAAGATCATTTCTTTTTCCTTTACTTTTGCCTTTCTTTAAACTACCAAGATCTCAATTCTTAAGTGGTTTGCAAATTATGTTTATAATTGGAGGTCAAAGGATATGCAAAATGTTAATAACAGAAGTTAAATTCATCCCAAAGTAATGTTACAAAGTCACACTTGAATCAATAAGAACATATTTGTTTTCTATTAAAAGTTGCAACATAGAGTACTAAACACTTTTTAAAATCCTTACCAAGTTGATAGAAGAAAGGCAGTTTTACATTATTATTTTACTTATGTTTCTGTGGATAACAGAAAGATTAAACAATTTTTCTATACATGTTGAAGATTTATGTATTTTTTTGTAAACTGCCTGTTGTATTCAATTTACTAATAGAGAAGTTAATCTTTCTTTATGGTTATAAAACGTTATTTGCACAAGTTTATTAGCTCATTTTGTTATATTCATTTTAGGGTATGGTTGACAGACTGAAATTTTTAGTACAGTCCTGCACCACTTAATGAACTGCGTGCGTGATGGTGGTCCCACAATGGGAATGCCGAGGAATTCCCATTGCCACGTGACGTCACTGTGACCCCGCAGCGCACCGCACTTCGCGCGCATGTGTGGTGATGCAGTGTCATCGGACCTGTTGCTCCACCAGCTGCAACCAAGCACAGCACGTACAATCAGGTACAGTTCATAATACTTGAAAATGATATATGACTACATTGCTGTTTATGTATTTCCTGCACTACACTTTTTATCATTATTTTAGAGTGGACTCTGTCTACTTACAATAACATTTTGCTGTAAAGCAGATGTCTGTTGTGCTGGTAGCTGCCGCTTGCAGCTCGTGTTTACCCCACCTCTCAATGGCCTCGTTTTTGCACATGTGGATTCAGTGCCAGGTCACGTTGTGCCGGCTGTGGCCCGGGAGCTCTGGGCTGGGCTGTGCGGCCCAGGCTTGCGGTAGAACTTCTGGGCCTCGTGAGCATTTCTCAGAATGGATCTCTGTTGTTAAGCAGCACGTGACTGTAATGTAAAAGTCTGTCCTCTGTGCTGTTTATGTTTGACACAGGCTTAGAAAATCTCCATCTATTGGAACATCATCTGAAGATTCATCTGTAAGTTCTGGCATTAATACTGATCCAGTATGGTGTACACATGCATACACCAGCTGTTAATTTGACCTAAGATTTAGGACTTAGGTAGGAGGTGTCTACTCCTATTCTGTTGTGTCCTCTGATGGCCATAAGAGGTCTTAGAGGGGCCCATGTCATGGGCCTTAAATTCTAAACTACCTTGAGGCTCCATACAACTTAGTTGCATTGTGTAGACTCAAGTCTCTAATCTTAAACAATAATGCCTTATCATGTTACACAATTAGTTGGAAAAATATAAAGAAATAACGAAAGGGATGGGCTCACTAAGAAGGCCACTGTTCAAAGCCACACAGCCCCCTTGTCTTAAGGAGACAATGGCCAGCACGGAGGGCCACCTTTACAAGATGCTAGGCCCCCTGAGTGCATGCACTGTTACAACTGCATGTCAGGATTCTGTGGTATTAGTAAATCATAGCCCACCCTCAGAGCTGCCATCGGACCCTTCTTAGTCTCTGCACATCCTCCCACAGCCTGTTATTCCCCCATTCATTTAAAACCCTTCTCATTTATCATGTCAAATTCTCACACGTAGTCGAATCTATTCTGGAACAGCATTAGCAGATGTCACAAAGATGTCTGCATCCCGGTGAAATATTTGCAGATAATGCAAACAAAAATATATATTTGTGATTCTTTTTTTTTTGCAAGGTCCTACCCTCTAAGCCAGGACTCCTGATCTGCCTAAATTGTGCTACCCACCACAGAGTGCCTCTCCTTGGCTGACTGCTGCCTCTGCAGTGCTGGTGTGAACAGGGCATGCAGACGCCCTGCACCTTGTGCCAGTGACTGCTCCACGTGCTGAGCTGGGAGGCAGCTCACTCCCAGACGTGTCCCCATGCAAGTGCCCTAGGGTTCATTCTAATCTCAGATCAAGCCACTCTGCAATTACAGTGAATTAGTAAGATCCTCTTGTATCATCTTTCATTTTCTTCTAGTTTAACTCTCCTCCCTGCACAGGGAATGTTTGTGTCCCCCCAAAAGTCAGTCATATGTTGAATCCCTCCCCTCCGATGCAATAGTATTAGGAGGGGGGTCTTGGGAGCCACTAGGCTGTGATGACATTGCTGGGGTGGAGCCCCCTTTACAAGAAGGGTGTCCCTTATGAGGAGAGGAGTAGACCAGAGGGTCTTCTCTCTCCACGGTGTGAGGACACAGTTGAAAGGCAGCATTCTGCAAACCAGCAAGAGGGCCCTCACCAGGACTAAATCAGTGGGCACCTTGGTCTTCAAATCCAGCCTCTAGAACTATGAGAAATGTGCATAGGCCGGTCCTTTACACCGCCCGGTCTATGGCTGTTGTTACAGAGCCCGAGCAGACTAAGACAGGGAATCATAAATTATGGATTTATTTTCTACAATAATGTTTATCTGCATGATCTCTTACAAAAAAAAACTTGATAAAACTTTTTCTTGATTCACACGTTACCTAAAAGTTAAACCTAACTAAAATGCAAAATAATTTTGCAAGAATTAAAATACAATTGTGTGCATTGTAAGTGTGGAGGCCTTTTCCAAAAATAGTCAACATTAAAGTATATTTTCTGATTTCTATATTAAATTATTTTAAGATACATTTGTTAGGAGTGGCAAAGTAAGGCCATGTGGGTGAGACCCCAACCCAACCTGAACAGTGTGGTTATAAGAGGAGGAGTTAGGGACACAGACACACACAGGGGAGCAACCCAGTGAAGACTCACGGAGAAGATGGCCCCTGCAAGGTAGAGAAAGGGGCTCAGAGGCAGCAGCCCACCAGCCCCTGACCTCGGGCACCCAGCCGGCAGAACTGGGAGAAAATGAAGGTCCGTTGTCTAAGCCACCTTTTCAGTGGTAGTTTTGTGGCCACCAGAGCAGACTCACACTTGGTTTTAGCCCTGGGTCCTTAGGGTGCTGCTCCTTCTTCTGGGCAATTTTAGAATTTATCATTGCTTCTAAGACGGGATTGTTTCTCTTTTCCCTTTCCAGTATAAAGATATATCTATAGTTCTGAGCCCTGACTGGCATAGCTCAGTGGATTGAGCGCGGGCTGCAAACCAAAGCATCACAGGTTCGATTCCCAGTCAGGGCACATGCCTGGGTTGCAGGCCACAGCCCCCAGCAACCGCACATTGATGTCTCTCTCTCTCTCTCTCTTTCTCCCTCCCTTCCCTCTCTAAAAAATAAATAAATAAAATCTTTAAAAAAAGATATATCTATAGTTCTGATGATAACCCAGACTTAATTACCAACCTGATTCCCACTACCATATGCAGATGTTAGAGAGTTCCAAAAGATGCACGTTTAGTCTCACTCAGCCTTGTATCCAGCACGCAGTGGCTCCCAGTACAAACTGAACGGTGAGCAATGCATTTCTAGTGTATGCGTAGATTTACAGCATGTGCAAAAGCAAAACCAGACTGCACCTTTAGAAACTGGAAATCTGCCACAGTTGATGTGTGACCTTTCCCTACCTTGAACTTCAGTGCAATTGAGGCAGTCTGCAGAAGTGGTTGTATTCTGACCCTATCTCATAGTGAAAGGCGCTGTGCTGTTTCCTGTTGGCAGTGACACCGTGTAGGTGAGCAGAGTTGAGTCACAGTGAGGAGACAGGTTATTTCAAATACATTCCAGTCCAGCAGTTTGCTCCATAAAGCAGAGCCAGCATCCATTGTGAGCTGTGATTCCTGCATCCATTCTACGGGGCTTTAGTGGAAGTGCCTCTTCAGTGATGACAGTCTGTTGTAAAGGAGCTCTGGGTTTTAATGTTACTGTTTGCTAAGCATACTTTTCTGAAGGGTCGCTTGGTACTTAGCAGGTGATATGTCCTCACTGTACTGCTGATTCCCGACCTTCCACTATCTATCGTGCTGTGCTGCATGCGGTAGAGACTCAACACTTGCTGAGGGAACAAAGGTGGGAGAGACTGAGGCAGGAACTGCTAACGAAAGCACTTTTTAAGACAAACTCATTTGTCATTTTCTAGAATCCACAGTGACATTTTGGTGTAATTTAAAAATTGGAAAGTGAAATACAAACTCTTATTGCTATTGTAATCACAGTGATTAATGGGTTATGATATTAAAGACCTTCTGAAAACTTTCCCTTCCTGTTGGGAAAGACACTCTCAGTAGATAATTTACTTCAGTGGTAAAACAAATAAAATCTCAGAAACAATGTTATCGTGGCCTCTTTAATATCAGGCCATGAAAGAGCCACCAGATTTTGCTTCCCTCTGGGAGAATCCGTCTCCTCAGCTAAGAAGGATTCTCACCTCTAAGAGCTTTGTGATCAGAGGGCCTCTGGGTAATCCCAGATACTGCCCTCATCTCAAGGCCCATACTGAAATCACATTTGAATCAACACCTTTTCATATATTAAATACCGGCAGAACAGAATAGTTGTTCCCAAGAGAAGGAAAACGAAAACCCCCAACCACTGCCCTGGATTTCTCTAGTGAGGTTTGCCCACGGTGGTAAGGAGGAAAGCTAAGGGCTTGAGGTCTCCTTAGAGGCAGAGGCTGCAGACCATGCGCCATGGGCGCAGCCCTCATGGAGAGCACAGACCCAGAGCAGACGCTGCAGGCTCGCTGGCCCACGTGCAGTGCCTCAACGAACCCCTGAGGCCTGCGCAGAGGAGATAAGTTGCCTTGGAATGAATACCAAACATGCGTCTTGGGTAAGCAAAAAAACAAGTTTTGAAAGTTTAGGCTACCCCGCAAGGAACTTACCTGTCTGCCAAGACAAAACCCAAGAGCCATGGAAGCAACCTTTTCTGGTAGAATTTCATGTTCCTATGGAAACAATTTTTCTCACTCTCCCATACAGTAGCCATAGCACATGTGGATATTATATGCTTCAGATATCACTGGTGTGACTAAGGAATGGAATTTTAAATTTTATTTAATTTTAATTAACATAAATTCTAATTTAATATTCCAATAGTCAGATGCAGCTAGTTTTATTTAACTTTAATTAACATCAATTCTCATTTAATATTCCAATGGCCACATGCAGCTAGCAGTTACCAAAGTAAATATCGCACCTTTAAACAAAGAGAATAAAATTCAGACCTTCAGCCATGTATCATTTGCAAGATGCAGTCATGAAAAAAACACAAAATATAAATCATATGAAGAGAGAAATTGGTCACTGGGAAGCCATGGAAATGACAAAGGTCATAAAAAGGTAAGCTTAAAATAATGGGGCAAGAATTAGAAGATGTGAATATAAGTGAATAGCACTTTGCTGGCCTATTTGGTGTGCTGTACTTGCAGGTGGAAGAGTCGGTGACACGGGCCAGTGCACAGTGCTGGGGTCATGGGCGTCACTCGCTTTCTTTAGTACCTAGAAAGTCGTATTACATTCTGGTCCTCATTACCCTACCCCCACATCTCCTTCAAAGAAGTGCTGCATACCAGTTTGTTGGGAACCGCCCTGCCTGGTATCAGAAGCTGTAACCCCCGCCTAGGCTAAGGCTGCGGGAACGACCTTGGAACCGCAAGCCAGCAAGGAGACAAAAGCTTAGCTCCCTAGCAGGAGCGCCGCTTCTGCTCCTTTTACTTCACCCTGCCTGAACCCCAATGCTTGGTCAGTTAGCCAATGATGGGTAAGATTCCCTGAGGGGGGAACGACCTAAGACAGGCACGATCACGTGGGAGGCCCCCAAGGAAGGACTTTGGGGGCTATGGCAAAAAGGGGTGATGGACCCTAACCCCTCGGCTTTGACAAAGCCTGAGTGCTCATTCCATCCTCGAGAAAATCTCCTTACCTCTTGGTTGCCTTAGTTCCCCTTGCTCCACCTAAGCCCGAAACAATGACAGGGTGGTGCAGCCCTGTACTAGAAAGGGCGGGTTCCCTGGGTGATCAGGCCTAAGAAAGAATAAGTAAAATCCTGTGAAACCTCCTTTGTTTAGAATGCTCTCGGTTGAATGAGAAGGGTCCAAGGAGGAAGTAAGTTTGTTCCTCAAAGTTTTACAGCTCTTTGACCCTGACTCAAAGTAGGCCCTCAGAGTTCCCTGTTATTTGATCCTTACTTCCTTGTGATGAGTAATGAGCTTCACCTGAATTCTTGTACAAATGAACCCAATAAAAAGCCTGCTGGGACAGGAGAATGTGCGCACTCCCCTAGCGAGGGTGGCCACTCCGTCCCTACTTCTCCACAGAAAACTGCCTGTTTCTGTGTATGTTCATTTCTCGTGTGTCGACGAGGCATGTGCAGCGTTCTGCGGTCACTGCCGGTCGGTGACCGCGCATCACCAGTTCCCACTTTCACGTGCTCACTCGTGCCGTGTCTAACTTCTCAACAGGCTTCTCTTGGTTTCTCGTTAGAAACCAGAGCTTGCACCTGCACGTCCTGCCTGGGACACCTGAAGCCAGAACTCCTCGATGCATCGCCTGACCGAGGCAAGCTTCTTCTCAATTAAAGTTTTCTGCATTTTAACACACAGAGGGAGCTCCATGAGGGAGCTTTATGTTTTTCTTAGGATGATTTTAAATCTCAAACAAATGACACATAATATATCATAAATAATCATATTCTGTCTTCTGCATATTTGGGTTATTTAGGCATAAATATTGAACACTAACTTGAAAGAAAAATACATTTGAAAATCTAAATAAACATTACAATTTAAAAGATTTCAAGATCTTTCTTTTACCTTTTTAAGATTATATTTGGGTTTTCATGCTTGTGATCATTTTTATTCTGGTGACCTTTGTATAATATTGGGTCTTCTGAATTGAATTGTGTTGAATTATGCTAAAGAATTTATTGGTACATCTTTATCTAAGGCCATTAATTATTGAGGCTTATATTTAAGAAAAAAATTCTTAGTGAATATAAAAATACAGCCATAAATGTGGGCATTAAGAAAATATTTTTAGGGCCAAATGGTTATTGAGTATTTAAGATCTCTCTTTATGCACATATTTAAATCTCATACATAGTGACATTAGAAAAATATAACTACAATTTGAAAAATTATAATACTTCCATTGTGAATGGTAGACTAGTAATTTTTAATTATATACTTTATAGTCTATGAAGATAAAGTAGTTTATGAAGTACTTTCTCAAAATAACTTTTATAGTAATTCAAGAAGTCTTTAAAATAGACTTCTGGGATAAATTTTTAGGTATTTAAGTTTATAGTGTTTCTAAAGTACTTAGAGGTCAAAGTTTGAAAATAACTCCTAATACAAAATAAGTCTTAAATGTAGAATATAGCCAAATATAGACCAAAAGGACGCTACAGATATGTTTTATTGTATGCTGTTTGTGATACATATGCCTCATATATAAAACTCATGAAATAACAAACAATAGTACTTCAAACCTGTTACAGGTCAAAATATACAACAAGAAGCAGGAAAATGACTGAACCACACCACAAGTAAAAGTATCTACATATCTAGGTCACAGAATGACAAATACTCATAATTTTGTCATTAAACTCACATTCTCTTTGTGGTAAATTTTCATAAAAGCAAAACAAGCCAACAATAAATCCTCTTTGATATAATCTCTATTTGCCATTTGTTTCTTTTTGCAACTCACTCATTAAGCATACACTTATTAATTACCACTACTACCATTGCAACATGCTGGGGCAACTTGGACCATGTAAACCTGACTCTCAGATATCTGCATTTTCTACGTTTTTCATACACTTTGAGTTCATGTCTTTGTGGGCATTGACCTGGTGCTTCCTTCTCTTCCGAGAAGGCACTGGGTGCCTTGGGCTCTGCTCTCCCCTCAAGGGAGGGGTGTAACTCAAGGCTAAAATCACACACTGATTACAGACCTTCCTATCTTTGTAGCCCACCCCACCATTCTTCTGACGCTGTTTCTGCAAGTGCTTACTCTGACTGATACACAACTTTTAGATAAACAGCACCTTTGTATAAGAATCCTAGAAACTAGCTTCAAAAGATACAGACCCAACCTTCAGACATCCCAGCTCCAGGAGATTTTCTGACCTCCACTGGTAAACCAAAATGGTGCACACCACACCATCGCTTGACCAGTTCCAAGGTCCATATGGGAGCGGACTGTGCTGGTCTGCATGCAGAGAACTTTTCAACCTCCTCTCCCAACCTCTTTGTCACCCCCTGCCTGCACGCAGAGGGAGAGAAGGGCTTTAAGATGAGACTCCTCCATCTTCTCAGGCTGCCGGGATCAGAATAAACCATTTTTCCAAACAGCATCACCTGCCTCTCCAGTGTTGGTTTTGGAAGCAGCAGGCAGCTGAGCCCGTGTCCGGTATCATCTTGATTTTCCAAATGAATCTCCAGCTCTTTGACTGGATTATGCTGGAGGGAGGGGAGAGAGCCTTATTTCTCACTTCTTAGAGGACCAGAGGGAGAGTTGGGCCCTGGGTCTGAGTGATCTAGCCCTGGCAGAGAACCCTGTGCCCCACGTGGAACAGAAACGAAGACTCTCTGGCTGGAAAATGACCTCCAGTTTTGGACAAAGGTCACTTCAGGAGCCCTGTGTCCAGATGATCGGACACCATGCTGTCACAGAAACTCTCTGAGACTGTTGCATGATCTTCCGGGTGGGACAGGAAGTCTAGACTGTGACTGTGATTGCATGTCCCACTGACTGGGCAGGACAGGGACAAGCAGATTTGCTTCAAATAGGAAAAGATAGCAGTCGACACGTTGATGGAACTGCATTAGCAGAGTGATAATCACAGCCAACACAGGTGGACTTTGGACTCAGATGAGCGGCGAGTTTGACTGCCATGCTGGGCACGGTTCTAAAGAGACTTCATGAGAGAGAAGACTTTGTGGGCACAGAGGAAAGTCATGCCAGACATCCCTCACGTCCTAGTGAAGTGGGAATATGGATGTTACTTTATATATTCTCTCTTGAGAGCTTTGAAAACTAGGAAGAAAAACATGCTAGAATCTAGCAGCTCAATGATAAACCAGTAACTGGTTGAATAAAAAGAGCAAGAGTGAGGGCAGAGAGGGCCAGTCTGCTGGCACATCTGTAATGACTGTCTTCAGGGTTTTAATGCCGTCAATGAACATGTCAGGTTTACTTTACTCATTCCTAATTCTTTCACTCACTCATTCAACGATACTGCTTTAGTTCTTTCCACGTGAGAACTTTCACAGATCAGATCAGACCTCTGTGAACAAGGCCTCACCTCACCACCCTTGTGGAGATAGAGACCGCATGGGCAATGCTGCGTGCTCAGCTAGGCAGCATCCCCTGGAGTCCCAGCAGGAAACAGGTGGCACTCTCAAAGCTTTGATTAATGTGATGTCATGTTAAGTGAGGAGGTATGAGCAGATCAAGGGACCATTAAGGGATGGGACGATTCCAGGAATTAGCGATGGCCAACATGTGTTGCCCACACTGTGCCTAAGGAGCAAGGAGAGCTGTGCGCTTGAGCAGCAGGAGGGGTCCACTCAGCCAAACCACTGCCAGAGGGAGGCAGCCAGAGCCCAGAGAATGGCATGAGCCTGCCTATGAACTGCGGGATAGACAGTCAATGAATGGAATCAAGTCAGCCTCCGGGGAAGACAGTGCAACCCCTGGCAACACAGGGGCTGAAGGCCGGACAGTCAACACAGCCCCAGCTTCTCACTCAGCATCTTCTCACCTTAATCAGATTCGGCTAAGGGGAGTTGGGTACACAAAAAGAACAGATAACTGTTTCTTAACACAATTTAAAAGCAAGGTCAGCTTAGTCTTTCCCACACCTGGAATCTGCATTTAATGCTAACCATCAACCACCACCACGCTTGTTCTTACAAAACCAAGCAAGACAAAGAGAGGTGGAGAACAAATGAGAAGGTGGGAGGATGCCCAGCACAAAATGCCGCCAACTTGGAAGGTAGGAGCAGGAGGTAGGAGGAGCCTGGGAAGGGTTTGGAGAGGGGGAAGCCTAAACCAGCTCAGGACGAGGTGTTGTAGTTTACAACACAAATGTAGAAAGATGGTGTGAGGTCGAGGCCAGCCATGGTGTGGTGTTTAGGACAGCCACAGAGCAGGAGGGGCTGGAAATATGCCGTGAAAGAGTAAAAAATGAGCTCAAACCGGGAAAGTCATGGCCGGCTCAGACGCACATTCGGCTTGCACCCTTGACGGTAAACCGCATTTCTCCCAAACGCACACCAGAATTACAAGGGGAAATGGGTTTCTGTACAAGATGCCCTGCATCTGTTTTTTTAAAATAAGATTTTATTTACTTATTTTTATACAGAGGGGCAGGAAGAGAGAACAAGAAGGAAAGAAACATCAATGTGTGGTTGCCTCTCTGCATCCCCAGCTGGGGCCACCTGGCCAGCAACCCAGGCATATGCCCTGACTGGGAATTGAACTGGGGACCATTTGCTTCACAGTCTGATGCTCAGTCCACTGAGCCATATCAGCCAGGGTTTAACTTGATTGTTTTCCAGGAAGTAGGAGCCTGACTTCACTGTGCAGCCCAGACCTGGTGTTGATTCTTTCATAAACCCCTAACTTTATTCTGAGCCTGTCAAGCCAACGTTTTTTTTTAAAACACAGAACACACACATGCACAGAAACTCCTGTATGTAAATGTCACACTTCCCAAGTCCTACAACATCTCCTCTTGCTCCTTTGCCTTGTGAGATGCCCGTGGCTCCTCCACTGTGTCTCTGTGACCCACGTGGACCGACGAACCAGACCAGGGCTGCAGGCGTCTCTCTCCCTGGTGTTTGTAGACTGATTGGGACAAAGCAAAAAGCAAAATCACACACGTCGGTTACAGAAATTTCTAACAATTGTGGGCACAGTCTCTTTCATACCCCTCGCCCATCCCCCAACCTTAATTACTCCTTCCCTTGTTTCCTTAGTGGGCTCTGCTTCCAAGTCCATGGCAGCCATTGCTCCTGCTGGTTCTCCTCTTTCCATGTCTGTGAGCACATGAGCTTGTGCCCCATACTAGTAGAGTCCTTGCCAGTCTGGAATTGTGTCTTATATAACTTAGTTACTCTCTCAGTGACAGGAATAAAGTGCTGCTCATAAATATTCACAGAATGGGTGAATTTTGGCAAGAAGACTGTAACCACATCAATAAGATACACTTAACCCAGTTCAATAGATCCGTAACAGCGAAAGTAAACACACATGCAATAGGGCACCAGTTTCTGTGGCAAAATGCCTCAGAGTTTGCTTTGCCTGAACATAAAAAATGAGTTAATTAATGTGATATGGCTGCCAGGATAATAAAACAAACTACAACAATAATTGCAACAACAAAGTAAATAAATGAATAAAAAAGACGTGCCTTAGATGGTCTGAACAGAAGTGTAAGTTTCACATGAAATGATACAATAAACACTAGTTCTTCATCTGATAAGGAAAATGTTTTCAGTGAGACATACTTGAAGATGAATGCTGGAACACTGAAGTTAGTACAAAGTGAGTGAATTTTGCAGGAGCTTAAAGTCATAATCAAAAAGTTGAAAAGGATGCTCCTGTGTGTTTGGAGAAATGAAAACCAAGGGGGGCATGTTTCTGATAAACACGTTAAAGTTGTTTTGTTAAATGAATACCAGGTCTGCTCTGTGGTTTTCTGGAGTTCCACACGTGACCCAGTGCGTGGAAACTAAGGGGAGCAAGACTGGACTCAATGTGGAACGACCACCAGGGTGAGAGCCCCGCAGAGGGAAGAGCAGTCTTCACAGTCAGAGGGTTTCATCGTCACGAGCTGGAGGACCACCATGAGTCTTTGCGGTGTTTCAGGGTACTGGGGAAGGCAGTTTGCTGGGCTTCTAATTATTATTATTATTATTCATTCTCTAGGTGCCTTTATTTTGACCAGGAAACAACTCCTGAGAATATGAAATAGTTCACATCTTTGCTGTTTACAAAAATGTTGAGATATGCATTCTCATAGAATTCCTAAAGTAATCAGTTGAGGTATTTCTCCAGTAAAGAGTGTCCTATGCAGTCAACTTGCTTCTCAAACGAAAATGCCCCGTCCTCCAATTTCCTGCAGGCAGATTAGTATTTCTCTGAGGGCAGAAGTATCAAGTGGGTATGTAAATGAGACCCTAAATTAAATTAAATAAACACCACTTATTAGTAAACTATAACAAGTAAGAATTTGATTAAAATGAACCATTTTCACGGATCTTTCAAGTTCATAAAAATCTGACAACCGAATTCCATTTGTAAGTGCAAGGTGTCTCGACATTCACCACTCAGAAAATCACCTGAGATGTTTGTTAAAATTCACCTCTGGGTTTTAGGCACAGGAAGTCTGACACGGAGACCTGACCCAGGGCCCAGGAGTCAGTCCACTCAACAGGCGCCCTCCATTGACCTGACCCGCACTGTTCTTCATGAAATGGCACCCTAGACATGCAGCACCTGGCCTGGAAGGACACGGCCAGGGAGGCCAGGCGAGGTGTGAACCTCAGTCCCAGGACTTGCTGACGGAACTTCTTGAGTTTCTCCAACAAATTAATGAAAGAAAAGCATGCTACTACTCACATAAGACAAAACATTATTTATCTATTTCATATAAGAAATTTAGTGTTGAAAGTATACAGCGACCAAAAGAGCTATTCATCATTACTTCAAAGCAGCACTTTTTTATTTCATGTTTCCTTTTCAAAAGTCCTAGTCATTAAAATCAAAACAATTGGCCTCCCTACAGGATATATTTGAAGCATCTTTTCAAATTGTTAAGAATAAAATTAGTTCAATTCCCAGAGTATGTTCCAAAAAGAATTCTCACTTCAATTTAAATCTGAACAACAAAACTCTCTGAAAATATCATCCCTCTGATGACTCGTTGAATTTCACTTGAAAATGTTTGTGCTAATTCCAATAATTCTAGTGTTGCTTAAAAGAAAATTGAGTTTGCACAATAGATGAAAACTATGACAAGGAGTATTTTAGAAGGAATTAGTGGGAGGAAGTAGCAGCCCCTGTTTCCAGAGTTGCCATTGTCAGCCCGAAATTGAAAACCAATCCTTTGAACATTGTTGAAAAAGCTGCTTCATCCTGACACTACTTCAAACTTAGCTCTTAAGAGTCAAAGGAATGGAGTAATGAGGAGGCACTAAAAGAAGGTGACTGACCTTTCAGCACCTGCTCATTTGCTTTAGAAATTCAGAGTGAAATAGGCCACTTTGAATTAAAAGATTACCTTGATTCTAGAATCAACACCTCTCTCATTACTGGAGAAGCTGTCTTGGACATCAGTGTTTGTATGCACGCATGCAAGAATAATAAATCTATTCCTTCCTCTCCATGAAATTGAATTAATTGATTACATTTAAATTTATTAAACAAATTGAATTGATTAGACCTGACAGATGGATATAGACAGATAAATGACAGATAGATGGATAGATAGATAGATAGATAGATAGATAGATAGATGATAGATATAGATAGATAGATAGATAGATAGATAGATAGATAGATAGATGATAGATGATAGATAGATAATCTAAAAATGAAAGGCTTTTGAAAGTAAGAGGCAAGAAGCTAGAGCAACAAGAGCAGTGAGAATAGCTGTTCTAGAAGCAGAGATTCAGAAGCCGGTCAGAAGCCAGAATAATGTTCCGACTTGAAGACAAAGGCAAGGGGGTTGCCTGAGAAAGGGGAAGAGGACAATTACAGGCCTGGAAGGAGGAAGGCGTTCCTACTGGTGCAGATAACAGATGATGCTAATTCTAAAGAACGTTTGTAATTTCCAGTCCAGGAGTGATCACCGCTGCTTTCTTCTTATCTTCGTAAAGGGTTTTATGGGACACATGGTTCCTTCAGGCACAGTCCAAAGGTTCTTTTGCCCTGTTTTAATGTCCCAAAGGTTTGAGGTATAAGACATGGCTTCAATCAAGTGAAAAGTTTAAATTAAGCCAAGGGAGACTTTTTTGAGGTCCTCCTTACTTTAATAGCGGAGTGGTCTTGTGAAAAATTATAGTTTCAGCTTACTCTGATTTTTCTTGACAGTAAGTGTGATGTACTCATGCTTAATTCTTCTTCTCCCAAATAAGAGGCAACTTCTTTTTTTTTTAAGATTTTATTTTTAGACAGAGGGGAAGGGAGGGAAAGAGAGAAACATCAATGTGTGCTTGCCTCTCACATGCTCCCTACTGGGGACCTGGTCCACAGCACAGGCATGGGCTCCGACTGGGAATCGAACCCATGACTCTTTGGTTCTCAGGCCAGTGCTCAATCCATTGAGCCACACCAGCCAGGGAGAGGCAACTTCTTATTTGTAGTGGGATACTGTTGTGAATGCCTGTTATCTGTCCTGTTGGGCATCTGCCTTGGCCCCACTGTCCTCTTCTGCAGACTCTGGGATGTTGCCTCCCGCCCACCTCCTACAGTTTCCATGGAAGCAGCCATGCCATCTGTCATGAACCCACCCCCAGGGCATAAGGGAAGGGTAGCAGGATGGGCACCTGGATCCAATGACTTGCAACATTTGAAATTAGACTGTGATATTTATTGGGCTCAGGCTGTCTGCTCTTCTCAGCAGTGGTAATATCCTAACACTGACCATTAGCCTGACTGAGACAACCACGGGACCCCGAGGATACTGGCTGTGAACACCTGGTGTCCTCACACCTGCACGCGCCAGCTCAAAATCAGCCCCCAGGAGCTGCACTTTTTGTTGCTTCCCTGACTCGGACACAAAAGTGTGCTCAGTGGTGATAAGAATCTGCCACCAGTGGAGCCCACTCAGCAATCATCTTTGCTTGGATTTGCAAATTGTTTGGCCTGAGCTATTGGGCTTTATTTCTTCATTTTTAGTGGCACTCCCACTTTAGAAAAAAGTTGGCTCAATGTGGCGCTCACTGTATAAAGCAGTGGTCAAGGTACTGAAGGGAAAATAGAGAGAGAGGGACATCCCCTGATCCTCAAGGGCTGACTTTGTAATGAGGGAGGTCAGTAACTAACCACCCACAAATCTCCATGGGATGAAGTGCAAAGGCACATGAAGAGCTCCTCCTCGTGTGTGCTGGTGAGAGGTGTTTCTGTGAAATGATCCGAATGAATCCCACCCTGTTCTATTGCACTGAAATTAACCCACTGCGCCTCACTTGAGCTGTGCAAGAGATGAAATGGTAAGAACTGCAGTTGTCTGATTTCCATCTTGGCTAAACATGCATTATCTGTGAGGATGAACCTTCTGGAACATCAAAGTACACTACTGAGAGATTTTGATAAAATAGAGCACACTGGACTACCCAACATGTAGCCTGTTTTGTTAGGAAACGCTGAACAGGCGTTCACTGCAAAGAGCCACACCTAGGATGCCTGCTGCCCTGAACAGGGGTGTTCATTCAGGAAGCCTGTTTGGAGTTGATGAGGCTTGGTTTCCATCAAGCACTACCACTTTTCAAGAATCTACTCTTTTGAACTTCTTAGTTCTGCAGGTTTTGCAGATTTTATTTCTGCTTTATTTTGTTTTGTTTTTAACACACAATCCATATTAGAATTGAAGAGTAATAGGTCATTTTTAGCGTTAATGTCATTATGTTTAAATTATGCAGAAAAATGGATTTTTCTACAAATTAATTTTGTTCTCACAACTAATATATTCTTTTTAATTGGTGAAGATGTGCCATTAACTTTTATCCAAAAATTGATGGCAGTTACTATTCACTTATAAGAACATAAGACTAAATTTATCCTATTTCCTTTTCATACAGAGTCTAGAGAATGAGAAATTCTAGAATAATGTTCACAGATAGTATTAAGCCCCTACAACACATTAAATATTTCTGAACTAACAGAGGTACTACCTTCCATTCGTTTTTCAAAAGAAGATTATACTTTTATTTATTTCTTTATTTGGTCCTATATGTTAGTTAAAAATAGATTTGACTAGCCCTGACCACTGTGACTCAGTTACCTGAGCCAAGGTCCAGGTCCAGGTTCAATTCCCAGTCAGGACACATGCTCGGGTTGAGGGTTCTGTCTCCAGTTGGGGCGCATACGAGAGTCAACCCATCCATGTTTCTCTCTCACATTGATGTTTCTCTTCCTTATTCTCTCCCTCCCTCCCTCCTCTCTAAAATTAATAACCACGTCCTTGGGTGAGAATAAAAAACAAAGAAATAGATTTGAATAGAAGTGACTGGAAATTTCAAATACTAGTGGCTTATATAAAACACAAACGTGGTCATTACTCCTGCGAAGGTCTGGGTAAGTGCGTGGGGCATCTGGGCTCTCGGTGATTTGAGAGGCGCAGGGTCCTAGCTGCCTAGTGCCCTACCTGCAAGGCCTCTGTGTCGTGCTCTGAGGTCATGGGTTTTACAGACCAGAAAACTAAATAGAGACAGAAAAAACACAGAAGTTTCCTTTCTGTCAGGAACACAAACTAAAGTAACTTGTTATTCACTCTACTATGTGTTTTGTAATTTATTAGAGCAACTATTACTTTGTCAAGAAAATAATGTAATTTAAGCTTTACTATTTATTCTTTTGACTCAGTTATTTATTAAGTTGTTATTAAATTATGAAAGAAAGGTGAAGATGAAGACACAGGATGCTTGCAGGAAGAAAGGTAAGGCACGTGTGGAAATGCCTGTCAAATGTACTAGCATCTAATGCTGCTATGTGAGACTTTATTCCATTATATGAGAAACAATAAGCTTTTAAATTTTGGACTGAGAAGAAATTTCTTCTGGCTGGTGTAATCCAGGAAGGTATTCTGTGTGATACATGGGTTTCAACAGAAAATTCCAAGCATAGCGCGGGAAAGTGGACGCAAAGCTGAGTTAACAGAAAGTCGTGAGAACCACACTCAGATATCAAGCTGACAACTCAGATGGGAGTTTGAAATGACCATGAGTTTATGGTAAAGGCTTTTGTTGTTGTTGTTTTCATTTGGTTGTTATACTTTTTATAACATATTTTATTGACTATGCTATTACAGTTGTCCCAGTTTTCCTCCCCTTTATTCCCCTCTGCTCTGAACACTCCCTCCCAGCATCATTCTCCCACCTTCGTTCATGTCCGTGGGTCATTCATACGAGTTCTTTGGCTTCTCTATTTCCCATACTATTCTTAACCTCCCCCTATCTATTTTGTACCTACTATTTACGCTTCTTATTCCCTGTAACTTATCCCCCATCCTCCCCACTCCCCTTCCCCTCTGACAACCCTCCATGTGATCTCCATTTCTGTGAATCTGCTCATGTTCTAGTTATTTGCTTAGTTCCTTTCTGTTTTTGTTTTTGCTTTTGTTTTTTAGATTTGGTTGTTGATAGTTGTGACTTTGTTGTCATTTTACTGTTCATATTTTCAATTGCCCTCTTTTTCTTAGATAAGTCCCTTTAACAGTTCATATAATAAGGGCTTGGTGATGATGAACTCCTTCAACTTGACCTTATCTGGGAAGCACTTTATCTTCCCTTCCATTCTAAATGATAGCTTTGCTGGATAGAGTCATCTTAGATGTAGGTCCTTGCCTTTCATGACTTGGAATACTTCTTTCCAGTCCCTTCTTTCCTGCAAGGTCCCTTTTGAGAAATCAGCTGAGAGTCTTACGGGAACTCCTTAATAGGTAACTGTCTCCTTTCCTCTTGCTGCTTTTAAGATTCCATCCTTATCTTTAATCTTGGATAATTTAATTATGATTTGCCTCTGTGTGTGTTTCCTTGGATCCAACTTCTTTGGAACTCTTTGAGCTTCCTAGAATTCCTGGAAGTCCACTTCCTTGGCCAGATTGGGGAAGTTGTCCTTCATGATTTGTTCAAATAAGTTTTCAATTTCTTGCTCTTCCTCTTCTTCTTCTAGCATCCCTATGATTCAGATGTTGGAATGTTTCAAGTTGTCCTGGAGGTTCCTAAGCCTCTCCTCATTTTTCTGAATTCTTATTTCTTCATTCTGTTCTGGTTGAATATTTCTTTCTTCCTTTTGTTCCAAACCATTGATTTGAGTTCTGGTTTCATCCCCATCACTGTTAGTTCCCTGTATATTTTGCTTTATTTCACTTTTCATAGCTTTCACTTTTTATTCTATTTTGCAACCATACTCAACCATTTCTGTCAGCATTCTGATTACTGGTGTTTTGAACTCTGCATCTGATAGGCTGGCTATCTCTTCATCACTTAGTTTTATTTTTTCTGGAACTTCGATGTCTTCTTTCATTTGGGTCATATTTTTGGTCTCAGCATACGTGTTACGTAGTGAAAGGTGGAGCCTTAGGTATTCACCAGGTTGGGGCAACCAAGGTAGCTGTGTTGTGGCGCTACCTGTGGGGGAGGGGTCTGAGCAGGAACAATGCCCCTTACTGTGCTCTCCACCAGCTTTCAGTGACTTCCTCCACTACCCACAAGCAAAGTGGGCACTTCTGGTGCTGATTCCTGGGTGGATGGGTTTGTGTACATTCTAGAACCCTGTGGGTCTCTTCAACAAACTTTCCTGTGAGGCTAGGAGTTTCTCCTGCCCCTGCAACCCCTACAGGTTTTTCCACCTGGAGGTTCTGAGGCTTTATTTCACCACACTGGAACCCTGGGTTGCAGGGTCTGTCTTGCTCCCCAGTATTTCCTCCCAGTTTATCCACATGTAAATGTGGGATATCCCGCTCCCCCAGGTCATCCCTGTTCCTCCAGCCACTAACTCTTCATGCATCCTCTCCACCCTGCTGCCTGTCTCCACCCCTTCTTCAGGCCTGGATGAATGTTTCTTCTTTAACTCCTTGGACTTGTTGGACTTCCATACAGTTTGATTTTCTGGCAGTTCTGGTTATTTTTTGTCTTTAAATTTGTTGTTGTCCTTTTGGTTGTGCAAGGAGGCAAGGTGTATCTACCTATGCCTCCATCTTCACCTGAAGTGATATGGTAAAGGTTAACAAAAAAGATAAAACATGCAATATTAGGTACATTCAGGTGGACCTTTAGTAAGGAGTTTGTGGTGGTCAGGAGTTTGGGTAGTTTTGATTTGTGGTTGCTATGGTTACCACATGGCATTTGTTGCTAAGGGCACTGGAGACTTCAGCCCAGCAACTATACTTCATTTTGGTTTCCTCAGTTGATTTTGGGTCTTTCCTTTGCGTTGCTGCTACTCAGGCTCCCTCCCTGCCTCTCTCCAATTAGATTCCCTGGTCATTTTACCCAGAGGCTCTTGAGCATGCCGGGGAGTGTGAGGAAGAGATTATTAGCATTCCCTGCTGTTCTGATACCTTTAATCTTCCTCACTGACTGTGACCTGTGCGCCTGTGCTGTCCTTCCTCCAGGTTGGAGCTTCTCTGCCTCGCCCATGCCCTCCCCTGGCTGCAGGGCATCCACCAGCCTCCTTCTGCTATGGTTTTAAGGCCTTTCTTTTGGCTAATTCAGCTTTTCTTGTGTTTTCATTTGTATGCTAATTCACTCTTTGCTTAGTAAGCATTATGGGTCTGGATGGACTTTGGGCTATGGCCTTGGTTCCCCTCCCTTGCGAGCAGTGGGTCACCCCAGTGCCCTCACCAGGTTATGTTCATTTTTTTTATTAGTGAGATAGGAGTGGGGGATGCAGTTTGGTTACCTTTTGACAGTGGTGGCTGTTCTCTCAGCCATGAGCGAAGCTTTCTCCAGTCTCCCTCCAAAGCCCGGTGAGAGCCTGAGGGGCTTTTAGAGGAAAGCTGTGCCCAAGGTCAGAAACTGCCTGCATGTCTCAGGGGCTCCCACTCTCTGATTGACCTGTACTCTGCCTTCAGCTGCTCCTCAAATCTTCCCATTTCACCTTCAGCTGGTTCCCACAGGGTCCTGGGCATCTCTCCAGCTCCTACTTGCTGGTATCAGTCTCTTGACATGTCTGATTAGTTCTCTGCCCTGAGACCTCAGATGTCCAACAGGTTTGTGAGAAGTCCTTCGTCTAAAGTCTGTGCCCCTTTCCTGTCTTAATATTAGACCAAAGCTCTTCCAACTCTTTGCATCTCGGTGCTGAGACCACAGTTCCCAAACCTTCCCAGCCCAGTGAACGGTAAGTCAAAGAGATCTTGACTCAGCCACAGGTGCAGTCTGCTATACACTCATAGTGTAGTTGTGGCATATGGTGTATACATATTCATATTTACATGTCAATATTATGAAAATAAAATTATTAAAATACTGTGGCATAAATGTCCTGACAGTTCTGAGAAAATCAAAACTACTTCTAATTGCACCAAGTTCAGACATAGCTTCATATGAAATTTAAGTATTTGACAAAGAATGAAGGTAAATGTTTTGCTTATGCAGAACATTAAATGTTTTGACTATTTAATTAGTTACTCTAGCTTAGTACTTTGTAGCTCTTTATGATCTTTTCTTGTGGTTACCCTTACATTATTGTCTATTTTCCTAATCTCCTAATATCTTTATGTGATAAACTAATATGAATAATCATGGGAGGAATAAAATAGGGGACATGTTTTGTAATTATAATGCAATCAATAGAAGAGTCACTCTTTAATTTATTTAATTTACATCCAAATAAAGAGCTGATGGAAATTTCAGTGAAATATTTGATAACAGTCAAATAGCATTTTGGTTAAAATTAAATAGAAGGACCGCCACACACCCACAGACACACCAACTTATAGAATTAAAATAAATGCATGAACTTGCTCTTTTGTTTGAAAAACCAATTAATTTTATTTTTTAAGTTTATAATTAGTAGAGAATGGTTAGTCTGCACACACATTCTACTGGACTAGACAACGCTTTTTATTGCCAAACATGCCCAATCTGGTTTCAAGAGAAATTTTTTTCAGAGAAAATAATATGCATCATTTTATTAAAATACTTTATTGTAAAATACACTTTTGAAAACTCTTCAGGAAATGCAGAAACATACAGCTCATAATAAAGATTACCCACAATCCTACAGCCCAGTGAAACACACACGGAAAACCTTTATGCTCTGAGCTGACACTGGCCAAGAGCCCCCTGGAATGAAGATCTGACCCACTCCCTCTGAGTCATCCTTTCAGTCAATAATTCTGCCAACAGAACATAACGGCCTCGACTGGGTCCAGTCATGAAGAAGGAGAGCTTTAAGATGCCTGTCTGACTGAAGTCAAGCCCGTTTGCTGGGGAAACTCTGTACTTTAACTTCTCTGTAAGCACTTTAATTCCCAGGTTTGAATGCCCCCCTGCTGCAACCACCAGGATGAAGTATCTATCTTCTTTCAGTGTGAGGCTTGGAAAATTGTTGAAAGCTTAGCACAACAACAATGTATAAAGATACATTGTTTCCTAGCCTTTATTATATGGGGTGGCCAAAAGTAGGTTTACTGGGGTGGGTATCTGAAAAAGAGTTTATTCTTCTATTATTTTTTATTAATTATAACATTTTTTTTTTTATTATAACTGTAAACCTACATTTGCTAACCCCTCTGTGTAGGTACATTGACAGTTATATAAACATATTCTAAATAATTATTTATATATCTGTATGTTACATAATTATAATATGTTCTTAAATAATAGTAAAATATAAACAGAGTTTTGTAACCATTCTTTTGTATTAACTCTACAGATAGGACATCTTCATATGTGAGTGTGTATGTATGTTTGCATGTTCATATATGTTCACATCACAAATTTAAAGCATTAGAAAGTTATCATTTTGTATGTGCTATGCCTTTTAAATTTTTAATTTATTTTTATTTTTCAAAACCTTTAAATTTATTGGGGGTGACCTTGGTTAATAAAATTATATAGGTTTCAAGTGTACAGTTCTGTAATACACCATATGTACATTGCATTGTGTGTTCACCACCCAAAGTCAAGTCTCCCGCCACCACCATGTATTTGATCCTCCTTATCTTCTATTGCCTCCCCCACCCCTCTTCCCTCTGGTAACCCCCATTCTGCGGTCTGTGTCTATAAGTTTTTGTTTGTTTGTCTTGTTTGTTCACTTACTGTGTTCAGTTTTATGTCCCACATGTGAATGAAATCATACAGTTCTTCATTTTTTCCATCTGATTTATTTCATTTAGCAAGATAGTCTCAAGATCCATCCATGTCGTCAAAAGATTTGGATTGCTCCCTTCACGATAGAGTATGAGAGGTGGAACGAGCTAATACAAACCACTTGTTCACAAGCATGCTGGGATTTCTTGATTCTTTTCTTGTGATAAATGTTAATATCTCCAATATGTAAGGTAGTATATACGCTGTTAAAGTATTTGTTATATATTGCCAAATATGCCCTTAAAATGTATTGCACCTATTAAGAATTGAATTATAAGCAACAAGCCTAAGAATAGAAAGAGAAAATCAGCATTTCCTAATCCGAACTAATCTCCAGTAATTTGCTCCATGGGAAGCCAGAGGCACAGGGACTAAGAGTGCGTTTGGGCAGAAGAGCTGGGCGCGTCCTGCGAGCCATGTGTGAAAAACACAGCGTGGAGAGTTATCACTGTGCTAAACCATTTTGTCTGCTCTTACCCCAGCACAACTGTAGCTTCTTTCTTGAAAAGCACTTTTTACTTTAGTGATTTTATTTTTGTGCCCAGCCACTTGCTAAACTGCGACTCAGGGAACATGGGCTGTGAAGCCCAGAAGTGTAAGTGGGGAGTGTAATCGAAGCCAAAGACAGAGCTTGAAGGCATCTCAGCCCACGGCAGGGGTGGGGGCAGGGTTTCCAGGAAAGATCAACAAGAAACTACTGCACTGCAGCAGAAGGCACCACTGGCTCCAGAAAAATGCCAATGGCACTGGCTGATTCTCAGTTACTGAAACAGAATTGGAAAGTGGGGTAAGGACATTATAAAGGCTGGTTATACAAAAAATAGACAGAGGGAACATATCTGTGAAAATAGGAAAATACATTTTAAAGACAGAATTATTTATAGGCATAACATTTCTCTACAAATCCCAAAGCCCATGCTGGCTGGCTTTTACAAAGGCAGATGTTAGGCTTCCAGCATCACATGGGCTATTCAATGCATTAACTGCTCTGGTTAAATCGTTTTCTTCATTTAAACAACCAGGGTGAAGTTTCCAGCAATGTGGACATGAGTGAACAGTAAATTCTTGATGTGGGCAATTCAGCAATGTTCACAAGAATATCGCATCAGTGGGAAAGCTGAATGTGAGTTACCAACCAAGAACTTCCTCCTTCCTTAAGGTCAGAGGGAGGAATCATCTATTTCACCTGTGGCCCCAGGGTGCTATAGAAACAGAATCCCACTCAGCTGCCTTGCGTAAACACAACGATGCTTCTCTGCGGCACCAATAACTGCAAACAGCATCAGGGAAAAGCTGCCTTCTCCCACGCAGAGTGGAGGTTGCTGCCAAAGCGTGACTGGTGAAAGATGGCAGGGGGACAGTTGTGACTCATTTGCATTTACTCACTAATGACTCTGAAGAGGACTGTTGTGGGTTCTGTGACACAGAAGGGGTCTGTACGTGTGCAAGACAATGCACGAAAAAAGACCAGGTACAATCCTGAATGTAAATATTTTACTTAGTTACACCATTTTAGAAATCTAATGAAGAATATTCATTTGGGTTTTATTAATTTCACTAATTTATGAAGGTAATATTTGCTAGATGTATGCTAACATAAGTTTTTTGACTACTCCTATTTCATTTTCAAGTTCCAACCACAGAACACCTCCTGTCACAATTTTATAGGCAGAAGCCTGGATGGTGGTTCCTGCATGATCTTGGCCACACAGATTTCAAAGTTATACATAGGCAGATGTTAAAAGGAGCTTTTTCTTAAAGAAGAGTGACTAAAAGGACATTCTTTTTAGGATATACTTCCGCTGGGACAAATCAAAAAACCATTTCATGGAGAGAAAAAATAGAAGTTGTGAAGATGGTCCCAGAAAGGCGTGTCCAGCAGCGCATCCACTGTGATGGGCACCTGGAGACTGCTCCAGGATAGGATATGGAAGATGAGCGTTTCCTGGCGGGAAGACCCTCATCCCTGGACGGGTCACAGGGCCAGGGCAACGTGCACATGAGTGGTGGGAGAGTGGCTTCGGTGTTCTGCACACTCCTCACGCCCACCACGGCTGTGTATCTGCAGCTTCTTAGGCAAATGGCAAAGCTAGACTTTGTGGGATGTCTCTTGGATTTAATAATTTTCTCCTTTGAGATATAAACATCTAGCGATGGACTTGGACAGTAGGCTGACCATGGAGAACTTGAAAACAAATAAACAGAGATGTGAGCAGCACTGTGCTGAATCATGTAGCTTTCAATGAACAAGAAGTCTCAAATGTCCCAACGACAAACAAAAATAACGTGACTCATTGCTTTACTACCAGCTGACATGGGTAGAACACCGATGAAAGCAATTCACTTTCCTCCCACTCTAATCAAGGAAAAGCAAAATTACCCAATTGATGTAGAGAAAGTGTAATAGATTTAATACTCATTCATGATAGAAACTCATGGGAAAATCCTGACAGTTGAGAACTTAATCTGACACCAAGCATCTTCATAAACCTATAGAAAACATACTCACTAAAAGCTGAAAGCATTTCCTTAATATCAGAAATGTGTGGGAAAGATATGCCCTATTATCACTTCTTTTTGGTATTTTAATAAAGCCCCAATAGTTGCTGAAAACAAGAAAAATAATAAATGTGAGATCATTAAAAAGGAAAAGTGATTTCTGATAATATGACTGAGAATATGAAAAAAGTCTCAAATGTAATTTTAATATGCCTCCAACTTATTAGAAAATGCAATGATATCAAAGTTGTCCATTATGGCCCTGATATCCACCAAAATAAACTTAGAATATATCTATTCAAATCTATATAAGTTAATAGAAAAAATAAAGCTTTAAAAGTTTATTAACAATAAACTTTTGTTGTTAACAAAACAATGTATTGTTAGATTCCAATTATCATCAAATATTTTTGATGTACATTGAAGACTATTTCCTGGTTCAAGCTATAATGATTTCTCTAAATTTTAGTATTTAAAGTCCTCTTATATTTAAGAAATTTAATACAGCATTGCTTATTTTTTACTGTTTGTGGTAGTAAAATATGTGCTGAACAGGCCTTTGTAGGTAACATGCAAGGTTATATAAAAATTGAGTTGTCATTTAAAATGTTAGGAAAAAATTCAATTTGAAATAATAAATGCTGCCAGAGCCTTGTCAGGAGACCTCTACCAAAATGTACAGTGTAAGTAGGACGAATACATTTGAAAAGTATTGGAATACAAGAAATTAGTATTAGGACGAAAAGAAAATATCTTTAGAACTTAGACTGGTAAAAACTCAAATGTCTGCTCTCTGCGGTGTTTCAGCACAGCTGGGGGCAGTCGCACAGTTCCGTGCTGTGGTGGGAGCCAGTAAAGCGAGGCTGCGGGCAGTGTGACAACATGTAGTACAAATTAGATGCACACTCTTTGTAGTTCGGCAATACTGTATTAACTTCTTCTCCTAAAGAAATACTCACAGAGAAACAGAAAGTTATCTTGTACTTTGAACTGTGTTTATTGTAACATTCTTTATAATAGAGAATCTAACATTTATTTTGTAGACAGTGTGGCTTCAGCAAGCAAATTCATCATTGGGATTTTTGCATTTATGTTGTAAGTGGAATTGGTCTAATGATTTCTGACACTCATTTTCCAGGTTTCTTACGCATTTCAACTATGTACTTAAAAATGAGTTAAGTAGACTTTCTTACTTTTCTATTTCTTAAAACAATTATATCAAATTAGGACTAACAGTTCCTTAATGTCTAGTAAACTTGAGTATACAATTTCACAGACTGGTGAATGTGGTGAAATGAGAGTTTTCTCACCACTGATTGACTTGAACAGATAGCGACACATCACCTCCCATCCTCTGCTGCAGGGTGAGGGCTCCCTGCAGCTGACCCGTGGTCCCAACTCATCCAGCCCCAGGTCAGTCTCAGTCAACCGGATGTTTGCTCTCTCTTCATGAAGTCCATGTTGGCCATTGATGTTGCTTAGAAAAATAAACAATTTAAGTAAATTGTAAAATTTACTGAAATAAATGTGCTCTTCTATAAACGTCTTCTGTGTTGTAGCTAGAGACCCATTTGTTCACCAAATGCATTCATTGTATCTACTCTGATGCCTGAGACCAGACATGCTTGGAGTTACTGGTTTGTTATTCTTGACAAAGAATGACCTGCAGGTTCTGGCTGGTGTGGCTCAGTGGATTTAGTGCCAGCCTGTGAATCAAAGGGTGGCAGGTTCAATTCCCAGTCAGGGCATGTGCCTGGATTGTGGGCCAGGTCCCCAGTCGGGAGCATGTGAGAGGCAACCATACATTGATGTTTCTCTCCCTCTTTCTCTTTCCCTTCCCCTCTCCCTAAAAATAAATAAATAAAATCTTTTTAAAAAGAATCAGCCTCGGGCTTATTGATTATTTCTGTTGTTTTCTTATTCTTGACTCTATTTGTCTCTATCCTACTATTTCCATTTATTTCATCAACTTTCCTGAATTCTCGTTCGGAACGGCATTCTGATGGAGAGCTCTGCCCTACTCAGCTCCCTCCCAGCTGGGATGTGTCATTAAAAAACATAAAACAAAGGGCATAAAAATTAGAAAAGTCTCACAGAACCAGATGGAAGGGCACTCAGGAAAAAGAATTAGTGATCCATTGAAAAAAAGGATTTACATAATTCCACTACTTCATTAACCTTTCCTTAATAAAACCGAAGTTTACTTTTTGCTCAGGACACTCAGGCATTTGTCCCAAAATATTTTGCCAATTAATTGTCACTTTATTTCAAAGCCTGTCCTCAACATTAAAACTGTTGGATCATTAGTCTTTGGTGAACAAAAGCTGTTTGAAGACATTAAAATGAACACTTAGTCATTGGACCCGAAGTCTTCCTTTAAATCATCTCCATTCTTTTATAAAATTATGTTTTATCAATTATGCTATTACAGTTGTCCTTATTTTCTGCCTTTTTCCCTCTCCACCCAGCAGCCCCCACTCCCTCAGGCAATCCCCTCACCACTGTGCATATCCAAGAGTCATTCAAGTAAGTTCTTTGGCTACTACATCACCATGGCTATCCTGTAACTACCTATTTGTAGCTCTTAATCCCCTCACCTGATCACCCATTCTCCTGCTCCCCCTTCCCATATGGCACCCTTCCAGTAACTAAGTTCTTTTTGCTTGTTTTTAAGAGTCTCTCTTTATCTTTACCTGTTAGCCTTTTAATAACGGTGTGTCTCGGAGCGGGCCTCTTTGCATCCATCATAAATGGGACTCAGTGTTTCCTGGGCTTGCATGTCTATTTCCTTTGCCAAACTAGGGTAGTTTTCTTTCACTATTTTGTCAGTTAGATTTTCAATTTCTTGCTCTTTCTCTTCTCCTGCCGGCACCCCTATGAGGCAAATGTTGGACCTCTTAAAGTTCCCCCGGAGGCTGCTTATATTATCCTCATTGGGGGGGAGATCTGTTTTTCTTCGTGTTGTTTTGTACGGTTGTGTTTTGCTTCCTTATGTTCCAAATCATTGATTCGATTCTCGGCTTTATCCACTCTACTGTTGTTTTTATCTATAAACTGTTCTTTATTTCAATTAGTATACCTCTCATTTCTGACTCCATTCTTTACTTTTATGATAAATCATCCTTTTCTCGGAACCATAAGCAGGAGGACAAACAACATGTCTCTGGAAATAAAAATTCATGGCAACCTACTGACATAAATATTTATCATTCCTCTATGAGGCAGGGTAAGAGTAAAGGCAGAAAGTGAAGTACGATTGTTAAAGGAAGATTTGAAGATTCATTTATTTTGGTTATTCTTCAGAAGTGCTGGTTCTCCACTGGCTGCTTTTGTCTTTGTTGCTCTTTGAGAACCTGCTGCTCCTACAGGAAATGGAGACAGGTTGCACCAACAAGGGGGAGACGCAGGAGAAGGAGCTCATTGCTGGGAATCTGCGGGGAAAGTTTTCCACCCCATCACACCACAGTAAACAAACAAGAAAATATTACTTTTTTTTTTTTTTTTTGCTGATTTCAGCAAGGACAAATGGACAAGGCAGGGAGAAGACTTCATCAACTCATCCGCTAGGACTCGGCTGCAGGTGCCATCAGCTACCACTTAATTCATTCTGAGGACAGTGCTCATGCTTGTTTCTCCAACCCTACATTCCTTCCTGCACTTCATCCCAGGACATGTGAGCTTACTGCTTCTACCTATAGATCCAAAACTGAGCATTTGTGAAATTTCAAATTTCTTGGCCAAATTAATTGGTCCAGAGATGTACATTGTCCACACCAGTCCAATTAGCCTTCAGAAAATCACACAATCTTTCTGCTGCACAAGAACTCCCACGGAGTTGTTTCTAAATGTTAGAAATAAAACTTGTCTTTTTATATTTCAACTTGTTAATTCCTGAGCTGAAGAGGGTTAAGTCACCAAAGCATAAGCAACTATTTAAAATGCAAATATAATTTCCAGGGAGACAATTTCAGGCTATGAAGTAAATCAGTCTTATAATTTATTTTATCCCCGCGCAAACAAACGATATAAGAAGAAAGTGAAAGGATATTCTTTTTCTCTTTTCCAACTTGTTTGCTCTCATGCACACACACAGCACATACGCATCACACATAATTTTCCAACGATATTTGTGGAAGTATTCTCTTGGTGACAAGCTGATGGAAGTGTAATGTACCAGCAGCTTGTTGAAAATCAAAAGTGATCCAAAGTGAGCAATGGCATAAAAATTCAAAGTTAGATTTTCTTTTCAACCTAAATAAATTTGTTTTTCAAAAACAGAAATTTTCTTGCCAACATTTAATATATTTCAGCAGTTTTTCAGTGTACTTAAAAGTCACCACATTTGAACACACAGTCCCTGAGACTAACCCCTTAGCATCACAACAACCATCAGTGACTGTGACCACTCAGGAAAAGCGAGGGTCGCCGGGGGTTCATCATACCTGGGCACCACCTCAGGAGATGCCAATCTGATTCTGGGTGACAGACAGTTTACAAAAGGCCATGAGTATGACCAGTGACAAATACTGGTTCAGACCAAAAGTTTGTTCGGTTTTTGGGGGGTTTTTTTGCATAAGTTGTCTCTAGAGCCCTCAGTTGTCATTAACTTCATTTGAAACAATTTTGTTTAGATTATATTGTGACATCTGTCATACCAGCATTTAAAAAAAACATTTCAAAATTGGTGAATTTTTGTGTGGCCATTTTAATATTGAAAATGGAAGAAAATACACAATGTAATTGGTATATTATGCTTTATTATTTCAAGAAAGGTAAAAACACAACTGAAGTGCAAAAAAAGATTTGTGCAGTGTGTGAAGAAGATACTGTGACTGATCAAATGTGTCAAAAGTGCTTTGAAAAGTTTTGTGCTGGAGATTTCCGGCTGGATGATGCTCCACGGTCAGGCAGATCAGTTGAAGTTGGTAGTGATCCAATGGAGACATCAATTGAGAACTATCACCATTCTACCATGCAGGAAATAGCTGACATACTTAAAATATCCAAATCAATGAAGTTATTGGTGAAAATGAAAAATGTGTCTTTTATTTTATGGAAAGAAAACCATACGGACTTTTTGGCCAACCCAATATCTTTTCTGCTTCAATCTTACCAAGCAGCTCCAACTCTAATTGTTCTCTCTTTCTCTCTCTCTGCCTGTCTCTTCTCTCTGTCTGTCCATCTCCCTGTCCCCCACCTCTGCCTGTGCTGTGCTGTCCACCGCACTGGCTCTCCCTCGGCAGTCTCCTGGTGGCGGCGGTGGGGGTGGGGGGTGCGGGGTCTGGGTCTTCAGTGGTGAGGCACACAGCCCAGCCTGAAAGGGAACCTGCACTGCTGTGAGCTCACAAATGGCGTTGGAGACATCAAAGAGATGACAGGCAGGTTTTGTGCTGGGTTTTTACATTTCTAGATTTCCTGGCTATGGCATTTGCCACAAAACTCCATAAAGACTGGGAATGTCTGAAGGATGACAGATTAGCATTTGAATGAATAGGGAGCTTTTAACATGAAAATTCATTTGCTTTCCAATCTTGGATAAAATTAGCCCCAAATAAAATTCTTGTTGCAGAACACATGTCCCAGAACATGCCAGCTGCACTTTGAGAAATGCATATCTTCTAGGATCTAAAAGGAATAAAATATTTCAGAAACGTTTCTAATACAACTCAAGAGAAGCACTTAATGCCAACTTCTCCTAGAGACTTTCAGATAAGATACTTAATGAAGTCAAGGCAAACATATTTCATAAATAATGTTTCAGGAAACAAGATATGGAACAAAATGTGGTATCTACTTCAAGGCGGAGGACTACATATTGAACGGCATATTCTTGATATTGCCTCCTGAATCTATTTTCATCAATATCGATGTTTGATAGTATTTTCACAAACTCATTTAATTCCCCAAAGGGATTAAAGCGGGGGAAAGGCGTGCAATGCTAACTTCACAGAAATTCACACTCGGAAGGTACTTGAAAAGCAGGGAAGTTATGAAATATTTGATGCAAAGGGGTTTAAACACATCAGCATGAAGTGATTTACGAGTTCTTTTGGTCTCCATAACTGAATTTGTTCACAAAATCATCCTCCTAAAACGCCAAGCCACTTCTCTTCCTACTCACATCTCGTCCTGAGACAAAGAGAAATGAACACCACCCAGCCGCCCGCACAGTTTAACGACATTGTACCCACACGCTCCTGTGACCCAGTTAGAACGGACCGCCCCACACTGGAGGACGTTTCCCCTGGAGCCGGGAGTATTCGGTCACCATGCGCCCCCGCAGCCCCGGGAGGAAGTGTTCTCGGAACTGAATTCATTGTGTGGCACTGAAATCATCATGTGGCACTAATCGAGGTCCCCACCAGCACACTGGGACCGTCAGCCGCTTTTCCAGTGCGGACATTAGGCGTCATGACACGCGTCTCTACTCCTACAGGGCCCACCAGGGAGCCGGGTCCCCCGCTGTCTCACAGAAATGGCCGGGGTGACAGGAGAGCGAAGAGCAGTTCCCCATCCTGTAGAAATGCCACAGGTAGACAGGAGCGGCAGAAAGCTCAGGAACAAACACAGGTGTGTGGCAGGGAAGGCTGTGCAATGTGAGCCTCAGCCTCTTCTACGTGGTGCTGCACTAACAACTCGGTAATGACCCTGTTACACTGATGCTGGGAGATTTTCTGCAGTAGCCTCGGTGAAATCACTTCCTAAGAATTAATGCCATTATGAAGAATAAATCAATGAAATAACTTAAAGAAAATGATAACTTTTATAAGCTGTTTAAATTATTTAAAGAAGAAAGTATAAAATTATATATTTAAATATATAGATATGTTAAAATGTGTATATACAAAAAGCATCATGAATCAATCAAACAGCAACTGAAGGAGTTTACAAAGACTTACAAATTTTTTTCAAAGCCACATATTTAATGTAGTATATTTGTGGAGGGCAAAAGTAGGTTTACAGTTCTGAGTACTTGAAACATGAGTTTGTTCATTTATTATTATTCATTAACAATTGTGTTAGTTTCCACACAAACAACTGTAAAACTACTTTTGCCCCACTCTATATTATATAGAATTAATAATTCTTATAAACTATTAAATGTATAATATATGAATATATGCATAATTCATAGTTAATATTTTGTATGAAATACAAACATATATCATTAAGATATATAGTATAGTCATAACTATTAGATAAATCTATTAGTTTGTTATAAATAAATATACCATATATAATGATAAACAATTAAGTATATGTATGCACTTTTATTATTACATATACTATTTTAGAGACATAACCAATATTTAAGACCTCACTTATTAGAATTTTCATATTATTGAAATGAGGTGTTACTTCAAATTGCTTTAAAATGGTAAAGCATCTTTAAGAAACATTTAGGAAAGACCATGAATAAAATAATTATCCACATTCTTTAAAAATAAGAATAAAATGTATATTTAAAATATTTGACCAAACTGCTAATTAAATAAGTGGAAAATAGTCTAATATTAACACTCTAGTGTTTATATATTTCCAAAAATAACATGAATTGTAAAGCAGCTATAAGGAAATAGCACCACCATACTATTTTGTTGGTGCAAATTTATAAAAACATTTTGTAAGATATAATTTAAAGTCATTTACTGTGCATATTTTATATAGAAATTTAGAAAACAAAAATAATCAAATGCCCCCAAGAGTACATTATTGAAAATTTTTATTAAAAGTTTATATTTAAAAAGTGATGTAAACTAGTTATATTGAGAACCAGCTAAGTTTGGACAGAGAAGACGCTGCCAGACGGAAGGCCAGCTTCGCACCAGAACAGGTGACAACCTGCAGAGTCTTGAGAATGCTTCATGGTGAGTGGTCAGTAAAAAATATTACAGACACACAGAGTTTTAGCAGACATATCACCAGCTCTCCTTAGACATAGGACCATGAGGTTTTCTCACTTTATTCTTCATTACTTTTGTGATTTTCAAAATAGTTATGTCCATATAGTTATTTTACAAGAAAAAAAATGAGAACTTCAAACTTTTTAGAAGTAAGAGATATTTCACGGCTGGAGAGAAGACAGGTAACAGAGGCTGCAGCCCATCGCCTGTTGCCAGGGGATTCCTGGGAAGGAAAGAAAGTGGTAAAGTGGTCAAATCCCTCGCCAGCACATGAGTGACGGTCCTCGGGGCCGCAGGCCCGGCGAGTCCTGGTCTGTGGAACGCTCCCGAGTACGGTCCTGCGCAGTCCAGGGGAGTGGGGACTGAAAACGGAGGGTCCACACCCAAAAGGCCCCTTCGCGCAAGCGCTGCGTCCAGCAGACCCTCCCTCATCCGTTCACTTCGAAATGAAGCAACTGGTGATGCAAGAAGAAAGGGACCCTTGGCATTAGCAGTACACTTTGGTAGCAGTTACACCTATGATTCCTATAAGTATGACTAGGCCTGAAATTTGGTGTTGTCTAATAATGAAGCTTTAAAGCTGCAAACGCAGGGCGAGAACTCGAGCTCCTCTGTACTCCGACGACGCGGAAACACTGGGTAATGCTCTGCGCGTGCGCAATCAAAACAGGACGGTGCCGACAAACCACCTTACCCACCTCGCTTTTGGCCGCCTGTCACAGAATCCCCTTCTGCCCCACAAAACATGGTTTATGTTCAGTTAGAGCGAGGAGAGGGTGGTGAAGGAGGCTCCTCTGCCCCGCCTGGGGCCCTCCGCATCTCAGCGAAGAACAAGAAGCGATGCACTTGTCAAGCGCGCAACACTATGCGACCCTTGAGACAGTCACACAGGGTTGAAGGAATCTTGCAGCCGGTTTTGTTCCTTAGCTAACATAAGATGTTTATTCAGCGAGACTGAGCACAGCTGGTGGTTCCTCTAAATCCTGCAGGAAGAAGTGAACACAAGGTCACAGCTAAAGAATAATCTTAGTTTTTTCCTCTGAGAAGTTGAGCCCTATATCTTAACAAAGCAGTGACTGGGAATTTACAATAAGAATTCTCTAAACAAATAGCCATAAATACAAGCCCTTGGAAAGCTATCCTTACTATGAGGGTGATTGAGGCATATAAGTTTTAAATGATTCTTATCAGATAATTGTGTGCACACGGACTCCTTCACACACACACACAAACACACACACACACGGGCAAGTGATGTCTGTTAACTACCCATGGGTTTATAGTCCCTGAGACCTGAGTTTTACTCTTCTCCTTTTGGGGACTTCACTCCCTAGCTCATCAGCTGCAAAAGAGATGCAGTCTCCTGTTTCCCCTTGCTTCAGGCAGGCTGGACACATTAATCAACGTGCACACAAAGCCCGCATCTCTGCACTCAGCGTTTTCCTAAGAGCCACCCTCTCTGGCTTCATGTGGTGTCAAGGAGATAATCTCACTATTAATGAGCCCCCACTGTGCGTACACCAGGAGGAGGCCGCAGTCAGCTCCCAGCACGCACCGTGCAACAGGCACTGGGGACGAGCATGCTTACTCAGAGGCTGTATTTTGTCATGTTATGTTTATGACAATAGATAAATTTTAAAATGTGTCAGGGAAACCAGAGTTGCTGCCACCTCCACCTTGAGATCCTTAAATGCTTCCCAAATGTAGTCTAATGAAAACATTGTAGGGCTCAAATTTTTGTGCACAGTTAAAACAGGTACTCAAAAATGGTGGGATTGATATCTTTATTACCAAATGTACATTTCACTGTGCTGAAATGCTAAGAGATGATGAATCTGGTCATGAATTAAACAGTTCAAGTAAATTTTAGTCCTAGCATTATTTTCTGAAAAAAAAACCCCCACAATTTAAGGAAATTTCTTCACACAAAAAAGAGTTTAATTACTATTAAATAATTAAAATCAACACTTGCTTTAAGGTGGGAAGATTCCTGGTGGGGCTGTTGATATAATAGTACTCTTTATTTTCCCCTGTTATTGAACATATAACTGGGGAAGCCATTGTACAATGGTATAGCAGAGCACAACTGGAAAACATTTCTTTGAAAAACTGTATTTTGCACATTTTCTCCCTTTGAGAACAATGATACAAAAATATTTTGTATATACCCCAGTATAAGCAGATTGTAATTTCAGAGGAATTTTGAGCATTTAGCATATTACATTTACATCTGATTTCTTTATTGATTTTATGCCTACTTTTCCTGAATCTCCGAGGTCCAGGCATTCGTCTGATTCCTTTATCTGGGCTGCAGTCCAGTGGATCACCGCTGTCCCCAGGCACAGCCAATCCGTCTCCACTGCACCACTGACCCCTCTGGGACCTGGCTTTGCATCTGCGTGGCCATCTGGCAGACATTGCGCTGGACTGTCTTTATTCTTTTCTGAAAGGTTGTTTAAAGCAACAAGAAAAAAGTATAGTGTACCCAGCAATGCTCAGCCACTCCAGTCCTAATATGAAGCCTCAAGGTCGCAGTGACCTTCATCCACTGGGTAAATAAGCAATAGGGCACAAAGAACATCAGGTGTTAATCAGTGAGCTGATCTGTATCGAGTGCTCACAAAGGCTTTTTAAAAATTTTTCTCCACAAAGAAGATGCAGCTTAAGTTCTAAGCTTAATGAAGTTCTTTAATTCTCACATGTGTCTGAAATTGTCTAATGAAGAAACTCCAGGAAATCTATTTCTTCTCTCGAAACTTTGGTATTAAATGCTACAGATCTCTAAGAGTGGGATAACCAATGGGCATTTTATATTACTCCAGAAAGCAATACGGTAACATATTCCTGATGCTGTGAGTTTTCATTCCACTGTTAACTTTTAACAGTAATGAGAGGAACGTAAGAATACAGAGGGGATTGGAGTATTGTTGCTGTTGCTCTTGGTTGTAATTGGAAGCCCAAGAGGGAGACACTGGGTTCAGTGTCCATAATGCCCAGTGCTACATTTGATTCGATATTCAGTGCCTGCCATGACAAAATCCTCTCTTTATTATTCAGAAATAAATCAATTTGTTGTCTGGTGCCGATCTGTGTACAAGGAAGTAATATATTGGAGGCAACCCAAGCCCTGAGTTCTTCGGCATGTCAACTACTGCCCAAGGCCACAGGCTACCAGCATCATCATCCATCAGAGCAGGTAACCACGATGTGAAGCAGCCTTGGACCCACTCCAAAGCTAAGTCGACTCTCACCTCCAGGGACCCAAAACTACTCTGAAGGGGACTCTACAGGTGCCTGACCCAAGGAAGTGGGCAACTTTAGGAGGCAAGTATCATTGGCATAGAGTTTTCCCTTAAAGTACATGAGGATGTATCCTGGACAAAGAAGAGCACATGGTTTTGGGATGATACTTGACACCACTTTCAACAACTCCCAATAGTGTGACTATGGAAAAGTCTTCCAGGACCTAGGGACTTCAATTCTCTATTTGATACAAATGCACATCATTCTCTCCTTGGTCTCTCAGTTTTAGCACTCAGAAAGATCCTAAAACCTTACCACTCTGCTTGGTGCCATGAGGAGGCCAGCCTTGCCACCTCCAAAGAGCACCTTCAAGGATGCTCCTTTGCATCGGGAGCTATGTGACAGCCGGAGGCTCTGAAAGGACCGGCTTCCCTTCCTGGGCAGCAGGAGGATATGCTCTTCACAAATGCCAGTTTTCTGAGCTGCCTTATCAAACTTGTAATTTCACAGCAGACCTCCTTTCCAACGAGGCTAGGAGTTCTTCCTGTCCTTAGAAAACTATCAGAGGCCCTGGCTGCTGTGGCTCAGTGGATTGAGTACCAAACTTTGAAGCAAAGAGTCACCAGTTCAATTCCCAGTCAGGGTACATGCCTGGGTTGCAGGCCAGGTCCCCAGTAGGGGGCGTGTGAGAAGCAACCACACATTGATGTTTCTCTCCCTCTCTTCCTCCCTGCCTCCCCCTCTCTCTAAAAATGAATAAATAAAATCTTTTAAAAAAAAGAAAGAAAATCTTTTAAAAAGAAAGAAAACTCAGAATTTGGCAATGTGAGAGGGAGTCCACGCATGCGTGGTTTCTTCTAAGTCTCAGGAAATCACACTCCTTTCCTACCTGCAGTGAGAGAATCAGAATTGTTCACAGTCAATTTGCTGTCCATACCTTATAAAAACACACAAAGAAGCAACCTATCTAAGAGTAAGGATGTTTGATGCCCGACGAAAACGAGGCCCCAGGGTTGGGGCTCAGTCTAGGTTCTCAGCTCAGTCAGCAGGGGGAAGCGCCCTCAGGCGGAGTACTCACTGGGTTTTGAAAGGCTGTTGGTTCCTTGGATTAGGAAATAGGTCAACCGTCGACTTTATGGTTTTCACCAGGGCAACCAGCAGATGGGGACCCCTCGTTTCTTCCTGGCTGTGCTCGCTGCTCAGGCTCAGCTGGAGAGGGGACTTTCTCCTGTCAGTGGGGAGACATTTAGAAACAAACACAGTTGGCAGTGTAAAACACAAAAACTGCCAAAGTTATCTGCGAACTTCATATGACTGTGGAATCTGAGCTCCGATCTACCATATTCATAGAACAGAACACTAGTATTTCAGTGTTAGTCCTTTGCAATTTGTAACTTAGAAATCCACTTGGAGAAATCAGCTCAGCAGTTTTGCTTCGAACGTTTCCGTTAAGAGTTACTGGTTACCCTCCGATGGCTGATGGGTCTTTGGATTTCTTTGCAAACTGAGAGCCCTTTTGATTGAACTGTGAAGTGTTGGGATGTTCAATGGCTTTGCCTGTGTGGTCACCACCCTGCTCTGAACTAGCGGGATAAAGTCACAGGAGACATTTATCACATTTCTAGCAACATACAAGGCACCGGTGCTGGCACATTAAAGATACTGATTAATTTTTTGTGATCATGGTATCTCCCCTGCCAGGTAAGTATAATTTTTTAATTGTATATTAATTATTGTTCAAGTACAATTTTCTATATTTTACTCTTGTCCCAGCCCACCCACCCAGCCCTCCCCATCTCCCTCCCATTTCCACCCACCCCTAGTTTTTGTCCATGTGTCCTTTATACTTGTTCGAATAAACCCTTCCCCTTTTCCCCTGAAATTCCCTCCCCTTTCCCTTCTGGTCAGCCTATTCTCTATTTCAGTGTCTTTGGTTATATTTTGCTTATTTCTTTGTTTTGTTTTTTAAGTTCCTGTTAAAGGTGAGATCACATGGTATTTGTCTTTCACCACTTGCCTTATTTCGCTTAGCATAGTGCTTTCCAGTTCCATCCATGCCGTCACAAAGGGTAGGAGCCCCTTCTTTCTTTCTGCTGCATAGAATTCCATTGTGTAAATGTACCATAGTTTTTTGAACCATTCATTTACTGATGGGCACCTAGGTAGCTTCCAATGATACTGATTAATTTTTAAAGCAACATAGATCAAGTTTTCAAACTTGGTAATGCAATCCTATTTGAAATGAGTAAACCAGGGAACGCCTGGAGCCTGCGGTAGGGTTACAGGAAGGGCCTGCTTCTAAGGGATCAGGAGAAACCAACTCATGAGCTGTGAATATCCCCTAAAGTCTGCTAGCTGGCCTGAATCCTCTGAACTGAAAAACTAAACTCACTGACCCATTCAGCATAAGCAGAGAGTTACATGGTTGATCATGCTGCCTTAGGAATATTAAGTGAGCTCTATTCAGAGACGTGTGGTTTTCACTAATTCCTAGCCTCAGAAAATAACGGTAATACCTGGAACTGGGAGGAGACCGTAGATTGAAAATTGATCGGAAAGCAAGGAAAGTGCAATTTAGAAAATAAAAGTCACTCTATTTTTTGTGACTTCATCTGTAAAACCTCAGACACCCACTTGCCTGCTTGCTGGGCCAGGTTATTTTGGATAGTCATCATATCATGCATTGCACACAGCTTGGCCCCCACACAGCTCACGCTGCACTGGGTTACCAGTGGTCTGACTGCAGTGTCCTGAGTTGAAGAGTTTTGCAATATATTTGGAAATATGGGATACAGAAACAAGTACAAAATAATAAAGCATTTCAGAATTTGCAGCCCATAGAGATTAGTACCTAGGTGAAAAGAAGAATGGGAGAGGTTACTTAGAAAAACCTGATGTTGAAGTAATTTTGAGCTAAAGAAATGAAAACAATTGGTATAGAAAAAATAATTAAATTCAGCATAATGCACAGTCATCAGGTACGGAGTATGTGGCAGGCATTTAGAGAGGCCCTGGGAATGCCAGCTCGAACCCCTGATGTCAGGCAAAGAAAAAGGAAACGCTTCATAACCACAAGGTGACAGGTGGGTGTTAGACTCATTGGGGTGATCATTTAATCAGATGTTTAAATGTTCAGTTACTACATTGTGCACCTAAAACTAATGCTGTGTGTCAACTCTCCTTGCGAATTTAAAAAGAGAGGGAACTGCTCATATTTAGTACAAGAATTTTTGTGTGGATGATCAATCAGTATTGGGGGATGAGAAGAAATGAGGCGGGCAAGATGGAGAAGTCCGACTAGAACACACAGTTGACATTGGAACAGCCCTGTGATCACAGCTAAGGAGTGAAAAGTGAATGGCCTGGAAATGCATGTGGAAACTGTGTCCTTAGAGCGACACTGAACTGGCAGCGGTGCAGCAGCCTCCGTCAGTATTCAACCATTGCTGGGGGTGTCACAGTGACCATATGGCCATCCAAATCATCCTGGCCTTAAGGGAGCCAGGGTGACACGCGTTCCTGAAAACATGCCGTGTTCCAGCTCAGCCTAATGCCCTTCCCTCTGTGGAGCAGGGCTATCAGCTCTGATCCCAGAGAGCAGAAGCCAGTGTTGAGAGCACCCAGTTATCAGCAAACGTTTTTTCCTTGATGTTACTGCCACAGAGCTCTAGGGCTGCTGGCCTGCCATTGAGCTGTGCCGCTCAGCAGTGGGAAGCAGATAATGTATGCTCAATATATGCACACTTTCCAGCCCAGTCCAGGAATGCTTTTCACAGATGGCTGAGGCTGCAGGACTGTGAAGGGTCCTGAGGCTCAGCTAACTCCTTCCCCTTGTGTAAGAGGGCTGGGCTTCGATTCTGCCCCTCAGTCCTTCCCCAGGAATGCATGCAGGACAGCAGAACCATGATATGCCATCTTCGAATTAGATGCCTGCATCTCATCACCAGGCCCAGGCCCCCAGGGGAGCATTCCAACACAGAAAGCAGCTCAGGAGGCAAGTCCATCCCTGCTGGAACCCCTCGCTCCCTAAATATCTGGGCTATGCTGGTGTTTAGGGTGCAACATTTAGACCCCTTGAGATATTCCAACACAGGCATATACTCAAAAAAGTTAACAATAATGCAAACATCATCATACCAGAGCACCATGATACTAAAGGAATGGGTTCATTAATTTGGCAACTTGAATCTAAGTGTCATTTAGACCAAGTGGGTTGAGAATATTAGAGTGGACTTCTCAAGCATGTTACTTGTCTGTGTGTTTCAATATTTTACTTAATTCATTAATGAATGAACAAGCAGATAGATAAGGAACTATTTTAAAATGCTTTTGAAGAACAGAGGTGTTTAGAATCAGTTTTGAAAGGGGTGCCTAAATAAGAACGGTAAATTGGAAAGCTGGTTCACTTTTTACAGGTCGTGAACTCCCAGAAGCCTATCAATTTTTGCAGATGAAATGCTGACCTTGGAGGATGTGTTGGCTGGGGAAGGTTGGCCAAATTAACTGTCACAATACATTTCTGACGACTCAAGCTGACTTGCTAGAACATGTGCGAACCTGATGGAACACTTCTGTCATCATTTGCCTCTTTCCAACGCGGGACACATTTCTGTTTCACAAGGAACATTTATTTCCTCCGTCATATTAATTTTCTCCTTCTCACCATATATGTTCCTGGTAAAGTAAACACAGCCTCCAGTCCAGATACATTTACACAATAGGCTCCAACAGTCCCCACGACCTGAGTTTTCCAGTCCCCTCATTGTTCTCACTCTAAAGTTCATGGGGAGCGGCTAACCCAATGGCACAGCCCTCAGAAGCAGGGACAGAGCTGGTCTCCACAGTTCCTGACTTCCGTTTGAACTTTGCCCAATACATCTTATTGCTCATCCATATAAAAACTGTAAAACTTTTCAAGCAGTTGTTAACTTTATGCATTTCATGTAGGACATTCCCCAGGGAATGGAAAAACTTCCCAGTGGAATTCTCACCACGTGGTTGTCATGGTGGGTTATTTCCGGACTCCTTGGTTACGTCATCACCAAGGTGTTAAAGCTGAACTGGAAGGGCGAGCCAGGTAAAGCGATCATTTTAACTGCCGCCATGGTAGGAAGGAAACCAAAGACAGGGCTGCTTGGGATTCACACCCTGGATTCTGGGAACTCTACATTCCAAGCACAGTGCAGCTGAAAGCAAAGACTGAACTACTGGAGTCATGAAATGCCTGGAATTTTATGATCCTGGGAAGTAACCCTAAGAACCGATGGCTATGCCTGGCTTGTAAACCTGAAGATGATAGTTCTTGAGGATCACCCCCCTCTTGCTCTCCTCCTGAGCCTTGCAGATCCACACAGAGTGCTTCTCCCCCTTTCCCACCACCCAGGGGTAAGAGATAGCCCTGTCTTCTCAGGCAGAGAACCAGGACTGAAGTTTCTGGTGCCCACAGCAGTTCATCTGGAGGGACCCTCAGGGAAGCTCTGAGAGGCAACTCTGAATTAAGACCAAGTCACATTTGCATTGAAAAAAAAAAAGCCTAAAAATATGGGGTTTGGATTATGTTTCTTCCTTCCCTTATTTTATCAGAAAAAGCATGCCTAACACTCAATAATGACTATTCTAGATGTACAGTTCATATATCTAGTAATATATTTATCTCTAGACATAGTTATAGATATAGAGATATAGATGTGGATGTGGCTGTGGATATGGTTGTGGATGTGGGTCTGGATGTGGATGTGAATGATGGAGATGTGGATGTGAATGATGTGGATCTGGATGATGTGGATGATGTGGGTGTGAATGTGGATGATGTGGATGTGGGTGATGTGGATGTAAATGTGGATGATGTGAATGTGGACATAGATGATGTGGATGTGGGTGATATGGATGAAAATGTGGATGATATGGATGTGGATGATGTGGATGTAAATGTGGATGATGTGGATATGGTTGATGGGGATGTGGATGATGTGGATGATGTGGATGTGGGTGATATGAATGTAAATGTGGATGATGGGGATGTGGATGATGTGGATGTAAATGTGGATGATGGGGATGTGGATGATGTGGATGTAAATGTGGATGATGTGGATGTGGATGATGTGGGTGATATGGATGTAAATGTGGATGATGTGAATGTGGATGATGGGGATGTGGATGTAAATGTGGATGATGTGGATGTAAATATAGATGATGTGGATGATGTGGATATAAATGTGGATGATGTGGATGTGAGTGATATGGATGTGTATGTAGATCTGGATGTGGATGTGGATATGGATGTGGACAGAGACATAGCACCCGACCCAGACCCAGACCCAGAGGTGAGAGGTTTTCTGCCTCTCTCATCTCACAGCACACATAAACTAATGACTAAAATTCAGTGGCACACCAAAATATATATTTTTTGCCAATCTGACAAAAACAATAGGAATAATTTTGATTCACTTATACTGAATGGCAATCACAGTGCTGGCTGTTGTCATTTTTCATTTGACAGTCTGAGGGAAAGATGGCAGTGCCCCTGACCTGGCAGTCACGTGTTGTGTGTTTTACAAGTTCCTGTGGCACTCCAGTACACTGTGGTACACTGGTTGAAAACCGCTGCCTGTCTGTGGCCATACCCCTTTGAACACACCCGATCTCATCTGAAAACCGCTGCCTAAGGGGTTTAATTGTGGCTCGACGTCGTCCATATGTTACTCAGCTTAGCGAAGTGGAGAGAACACACCAAACACTATATTCCAGGGGTGGGCTACCTGCCGGAGGTCTAAGCAGGAGCAGGATGCAGGGGAAAAGCGTGACTCCAGGAGCTCCTACGAGGGCTGGTAATATACAGACAGACAACTCTGGAGGTTTTAAAGTTTCACCTCTAAATTTTTTGGCAATTGTGTTTATCATATGTGGTCAAATTATGTTTATTTTCTTATTCCCAGCTGGGAACTAGTGTGAGGGTTGTTGTTTTTTTTTAAATAGAGAAGTAGATATTGTCCCTTTTTCCCTGTATTTTACAAGAACTACCAGTAGTCCACAGTTTTCAAAGTGTCCCTAGAAAATATACTTGCACTTGCTGACCCCGGGGTGAAATACTGACCTCATACTTTCTCGTTGTGTCTGTCATCAGTGACACCGACAGAGTGATGGGGAGAAATCGGTGAGTGTCACATGTTCTTTGAGGCCCTGCTCGAACTGACTGAGCAGAGTGACCAAGTCTGAAGTATCAGGATTTTGGCACTGCACAGAGTATTTTCACACAGTTGCAGTTTTGGCAAACCCCTTGGCTAATTCCACTAAGAGCCACTCTGTAATGTATCTGAAGGGATGCGTGACCCAGGCCACTGTGCTGTGACAGCCCGGCCCTGGCAGGTGTCTGTGCACCCGCTTCATCTTCGGTTTCATCTGATGCACGCATCTGCTGGGGGAGCTCTCCCAACACTCAGGTTCCATACTTGGGGAAAGAATTATAAAACTCCTAGCAGACTATTTCAAATATTTGCAAGCATTTTACCTTAGGTGTGCAGATTAAGGGGTATGTGTGTGTGTGTACATATAGATACAACTTTCTGCCATCCAAATACTTTCTCAGTCGTTGGTACTGTCAGGCATTGTCTAGTATCGGAATCAATTCGCCTGGAGAAACAAAGATCTCTGAACAACTTACACTAAACTAGCGTGTGATGCTGAACTAACCAGAGAGTAACCAGGCAATCTGATGCTTGTTTTCTACAATAGGAAAACCTATTTCTTGCTTGAATACAATATGAGCTAAGTGGCTTCCCTTGACCAGTAAATATTCCAGTGGCAGCTTGGCAGCCTGGAAATGCTTTTCACTGACCAGCGCTGAGATGGGGCTCTGCTCCCCGGGGAAATCTTTCCTCTCCCTAGGACGTACCCACGCCGCCTGACGAGCGCTGTGCTGAACCAGCTCCAGCAGAATTGATTTCCTTTGTACCTCGAACAATACTTCCCAGTTATCTCTTTCCTCCGTGCCCTTCCCCCTAGGATCCTGTAGAACAAAGAGGACGCTTTGGGGCAGGTCCCAAATGCTCAGCTGCTGCGAA